>VXBA01004867.1:168589-233070 GCA_013399895.1 Serilophus lunatus | reverse complement strand
GGGAAGCAGTGGGGCTGGATCTGAAATCACTGTGGGGCTGGGGTAGGTAGGCAGAGCAAGGCAAGGGAGGGGTAGGACAGGCCTGGCGAGCCCCAGGCACAGTCCGATGCCATCTGCCTGCTGGCCCTGTGCCGACGAGTGCCCGGCGTCCTCGAGGCACTGCCAGGCCCTGGCACTGTGCCCCGGGGTTTCACCCCTTCCTCATGGATTCACCTCTTCCTTGGGCTCTGTCATCACCTGCCTTGTGAGGGGCCCTTATGTTCCCCCAGCTGGGTCTGGGTCTGGGCATGTTGTGCCCACAGTGTTCAGAGGGAAGAGGGGCACAGTGCCAGGGAAGGGGACAGGGAAGGGGCTGGCTCCCCTCCCTCAGCCACCTGTGGCCCTGGGCCAGTCATCCTGCCCCCACCGTGCTCCCATGGCTGAGGCAAATTGTTGCTTAGCTTCTCTGCACTTCCCTGGCAGTACGGGCCCTGAGCAGTGGCAGCAGGATGAGTGGGTTTGGGGCTCATGGGACACATCCCCTGCTGCCATTCACTTTCTGTGTGGGCAGGTGTCAATCACGCTGAAAAACACACATGAAATAAAAACTTCCCGAGCTCACAGAGACAGGAGTTCCCTCCTCTTTGAATTGCCATTTGTATTCGTGGTGTTGTGTAAACATTAATATTTAAAACATTGCCTGTAGCACTCTTGTTCCTCAGTGGGATTTGGATAAAGCCGTTCCTTGTCTCAGGGCCATGAGAAAATCACTTGGGCTTAACAGTTTTTCCTCTCTATCTGAGCAGCCGAGGCCTCCAGGAGTGCTGTCCCCCTCCCACAGCCTTAAATCAAAGCCTTGTTCAACGTTAGGAGGAGTTGAACGGGGCTTGGGTCACGTTTGCCCTGTCATTCATGGTCTGTGGGATGGCGCTGCTGCAGGAGCATCGTCTGAGCCTTTCCCAACTGTGGGAGCAGCACTGCACTCCCAGACAGAATCCCACTGCATCAAGCTTTAGTTTTCCCAGCTGGAACATGTGCCCTAGCAATGCTCAGGGCAGTCCATGTATGCTCTGGTGCCTGGAAGGTTTCACCTTGGATGCTTGATCATATAATGACTTTTTTTTTTTTCTTGCAGCTTCAGCTCCCATGTCTGCTCTGATAGTGCTGGTGGTTTCTCCTGCTGGTGACTCTTACCAGTTATTCTTGTTTCCCATGTGAAACTCTTTATATGGAGTCAGGAATAGTGATTATCCATCCTGCTGGTGCCTGGAATCCAGAGAAAATCTAAGCCCACTTTGGTCACTTGCCCTGTGTTTTGGCTGAAGCCCAAGGTGACTCCTCAGGAATGAGGAATTGAAAGTTACCTGAGCTGTAACCTAGTGCTTTAAATATTCTTTTCCTAATGCTGGTGCCTGACATTTAAAAAGTCACAGCTGATCTACTTTCCTGACCAGCAGCAGAATCTCTTGAGGCATTTAGATTTACAGATTTAAGGATATTAGGGGCAGGCTTGGTTTTCTGTGTCTAAATCTGAGTCAAGGGGCCAGAAGGGTGTGTTTTATTTGCTGTTTTAATGGGATAAGCCATGAGGGGATGCTGCACTGGCCCCTGTGTGCCTGGGAGCCTGTTCCACAGGACTTGGTCATGAGACACTAGGATAAGGAAATTGTCCTTTAAGGGGAGCTACGAGGAGGGCACGGGAGGACACATTTGCCCTTGTCCTCAAGTTCCTCAGCACATAACTGCATTGGGGGGGGCACCCCACATAAAGCACAATCTATTCATTTCCAGAGCTACAAAAGCTTGGCCTCATGTCACTGCACTTGGCTCATCTCCCTGCTGCGTGTACACAGCAGTACATGGGTGGGCGACCTCATTTGAGAGATGATTTCATTATAGATCAAGTGTGTTCCTCCCCTCATAGTTATCTTCCTCCCTGATGAGGACTTCTTAATTAAAGCATGGACAATTTGCAACAGAATGGCATCATCTGAAGATTTTCTTTCCTGGGTGCACACATGTGTGGTTCTCCAGAGGCCAAGCTGGTCATCTGTTAATTTAAAGTAAAAGTTTTATTGCTGCACCCTTCTGTAGGTGCTGGTCACCTTTTAAGGCAGTACAGGAAGAACTGTCATTGATGCCAAATCAGGTCAGTGGAAGATTTGTCTGTGTGTGCATCTTCAGTAAGAATTTTTCTGGTTGTTATAGCTGGGATGCTGTATTGTGCTAATTCAAGCTTTTATGCTTTATTCTTCAGCAAAACTGGGGCCATGCATGTCAGAGAATGGCATCTTTGTCTGCCTTCTGTCCCCAAAAAGAGCAATGGAGCTTCCCTGTTCCACCAACCACAGAAGACCTGAGCAGTCCTCCTGTGGGAGGAAGGTCTTTCTGGTTGTTCTAGTATTTCTTCCAAAAGCCATGGTAGTCTCACAATGATCCTGCCCTGTGCCCCAAAGGCACGGAGACCACATCAGTTACCAAGGGAGCCGTGCCGCCTTCAGGACCCCAGCTAGTCCTGCAGTGCTGCACAGCTCAGATTTCTGTGCCATGTCACACTGTCTGAAGTTCTCATGTGGCCTTGTTTAACCCCAGCTGGCAGCTCAGCCCCACACAGCCACTCACTCACTGCCTTCCCAGTGGGATGAGGAGGGAAGGGTGAAAGTGAGAAATCTCGTGGGTTGAGATAAAGACAGTTTAATGGGGCATAAAAGCCAGAAAATAATGACAATGATAATAATGATGATGACAATAATTTTAAAAAGGAATTATAATATAAAAACCAAGTAATGCATAATGCAATTGTTCAGCACTTGCCATTCAATGCCCAGCCAGTTTCCAAGACATGGCCCCTGGATGGCTTTCCCCCACTTTATATGCTGAGCAGGACTCCATATGGTCTGGAATATCCCTTCGGTCAGTTGGGGTCAGCTGTCCTGTCTGTGTCCCCTCCAGCTCCTTGTGCCCCTCCAGACTCCTCACTGGCAGAGCATGAGAAGCTGGAAAGGCTGAGTATAAACACTATTTACCAGCGACTGAAAACATCAGTGTGTTATCAACATTCTCACACTGATTCCAAGCCACAACACCAGTAGCTGCTGCTACTAGGAAGAAAATTAACTCTCTCCCAGCTGAAACCAGGACAGTGGGCTTTTAGTTACATCTCCTAGAATGTCAAAAGATTATGAATAAGCTTTTAAGGCAGCTAAAGATGCAGGTCAGCCTAATGGGACTGATAAAGCACTGATATAATTAAAGTGGTGCCACTTGAGTGTTTATCCCATTAACATGTTTTTGTAGCTCTCTAGAGAATCTCCCCGTGGTTATGTATTTTTGCATCCCTTTGGATACCTCATCTTTAGAAGGTGGACAAACATTCTCTGATGTGTTATCTAGAGAGCAGCACACAGCCAGCCTGTGATGACAACCTCTGAGAGAAGCTTTTTAAATCATGAGATTTGATGGCAGACAGTGAAAGGGAGCAGCTGAGAGAGTGGTCAGGTTCCTGATTTGTTGCCCCAGGCTCAAGAAGCCCAAGATCTGAACACAGATGGCTGAACATTATTCCCAGTGATCTAAAATCCTACTATGTGTTGTCTCCACCTACCAGTAAAAGCTGCTGTGAAACCTCTGTGTGCTGAGTGGCAGCCTGTGCCATCAAAGTGACGCGTTGCCAGAGTCCTTCAGAAATCACCTTTCTCTCCTCTGCTCCAGTTGCAGTCCTGGCTGCCACTCTCTTGCTGTCAGTCTCTCACAGTGACTAGGAGAACAGAGCTTTAATCAGCTCAGTGACACTTCCCTTACTTGCACATGGGTGCTAAAAGCACACTCAGAACACTTAAATTGATGACACACACACATTATGGCTGGAGCAGAGTTGTCTGAAGGAACAACTCGAATCCAGCACTTGCTCAATACACCTGGCTGGTGGACTCTGTCCGGGGTGAAGCAGGAAAGAGAGAAGGTGCTTCTCTGTCCTTTGAGAGAAGGGGCTTCTTTGCAATCACAAATCACTCCAATGAAATCCAGTTGGAGCTGGTGATCCGGACACTAGAATTTGGACAGGAGGAGGGATGTGCTTCCCTGAAGGCTTTGCAGGCTCTGATTGTCTCACTGGTTTCAGGCTGTGAGCGTATCAGTAGAACTGTGTTCCTGATCTCTGCTTATACTGTTCAAAGGTAAACATAATTTGCAAGATCTTTCCTCCTTTTCAGATACATCAGTGGAGTTTGGGCGACTCAGGGCCTCGTTACCCTCCACATAACAGCAACCCTCAGAGAAGCAACATAAATAGAACCAAAATGTTTTTATCATTTAACATATGCAGGTGAGGAAGCAGCAGACACAGTTGTCATGAACTGGAGTGTTTCTGGTATCTCAGGGCAAACCAATTTATGCAAAACATGGATGGAAACTTTTCAGCTCAATAGACCTACTTGTGAATAAAGAATGATTATTGTAATTTTCAGTGGCAAAGTTGTGTATATGGTAATTGTGTCATAATCAATAGAACATTTCTTCTGCTCCCTTACACACACAAACAGTTGATAATCTTATAGAGATTTAACACAAGGAGTCCAATTGTTTGATGCACCATACAGAGCCCAGGTGAGAACTACTCTTTTTAATCGGATTGCAAATACAGGGTTGAGTACCTATGATTTCAGGTCATTGGAGTTCTCATGTACTTTGTGGGTTATAAAATTATACATTTTTTATTTGGTCCTTTAAAAAAAACCCAACAAACAGCTGTACTATGGATCTTTTCCAGTGAACATCTGGAAAGTCACATCTGTTGCAGGTGTACAGGGCTTGCCCTATGGTAAAGATGATATTTGTATGGAAACTGTATCTTTGAAGGTATGGTGTATTTGAGAGAAGCTGTGGTAGGGTGGGGAGCTCAGAGTGCAGGAAAAGCATGTAAATTACTTGACTTGTTGAATTGTGACATTGTTTTATTTACATGCAGAAATTGTATGCATTTATTTATATACAGAAAATATCAATTTGAGCATCACTGCATAAACCTTGAGTTGATGCTGCAACTGTGCTCAGTGTTTCACAGAATTAAGCTGACAGAGTGGATCTGGCTGTGGCATTTTGGTCTGCAATTTGATCCACCAGTCACAGAACACTTGGATCATTTGCAGCTGACAAGCCTGACAGGCACAAAGTGTGTTTTCTTTGATTGGAACCCGATTGTACAACGAGCAATGGCTGAGAACAAGAGACCAGCCAAGGGGTTTCCAGCCAGACTAGAACTTTTATTTCAGCCACTGACACCACATAGGGCCAACACACTTGAACCAAGACCTTTTTGGGGCAGACTCTGTTTTGTTGCTCTGATGAAACAATATATCCTGGGATTCCTAATGTACATTTCTGTCTAGATACAGGCTGTTGTAGCAGGAAGGCTGAGCTGTGGAAACAGAATTTTGCTCTCATTAACATGACAGTAAATCTGGAGGGATTTCATGTGTCAATGGGATTCCTGCTAAGACAGCAGCATCATTTCCACTGGATTGCAGTGCTGTTTGCAAGTACCACATTACCACTATCTAGGTTCCTCTGAACCCTCTCTGGATTTCCCAGAATAACTGTGGTAGATGCACACAGCAGTTTGAAAGTTTTAAATCTAACATTTTCAGAACATTTTGCAGGGGCAGGAACAGTAGCTCTTATGGTTTTTATTGACTTCATATGACATGTAGCCCCTAGAAAAGACACCAGTGTGCCTCTTTGGTTCTAGGGGTGCATAAAGACACAAGCAGAGTGTTTTCTGAAGCACTCATTCTGCTTTTCTAATAACATTTGCTTCAGTTTCAGTCTATGCACATTTGGATAAAGGCTGTTCTGAGACTGTTTTCCTTCTAATGGTTTTATTCTGGGAACTGCAACTTTTTTGGTGTGGTCTTTCACTGCAGACAGAACTGTACCCTCTGTGCTGCTCTGGCTGGCCAAGCCTGGCATGATCATCACAAGTGGGTGCCAGCATTGGCCAAGCGGGGCGATGTGCTGGTAGCCCTGATGCTGTTTGCCAGTTGGCACAGCACCTCCTCTGGACCAGGGGGCAAAGAGGACAGTCCTCTCTGGGCTGATCTGTGATGGCCACAGGGGAAAAAGGAGAAAGAAGTCCATCCGAGCATGAAACGTCGGAAGAGTCCAAGCTCTTTCTCAGCAGCCCAGTCTACAGCAGAGATGGCCAGAGATGACTCACCACATTCACTTTAAATTCCACAGATGTGAAGTAGAAAAAAACAGCAAAGTGGCTTGTACTGTGTAATTAAGTGAGGAGGTCTAAGCCTTATTATCATTGTTCAGGGATTTCAGGGAAGAATGTTATTGTCTTCATTGTGGTTCTGACAGAATAGCTGTGAAAGGAGAACTTGGACCTTTTTCAGGCCAGTGTGGGAAGGCAGGACAAACACAGCGCTGCTCTCAAATCTCACTAAACTTCCCAAAGCTCATGTGAGACCGCACAGGCCTTGCCCACACCCTGGATGCCAGGACAGAGTTCAGATGGGGGCCAGACTTGCTGCTTTGAATATACAGTTTTAACTTCCATGGTCACACAGAGAAAGAGCTGCCCTTACTTGCCCCTATCTTATAGAGTGGGACTCACATGGAGCTCATCCCTTTAGGCAAAAGATGGGTCGTATACAGGTTGGGCTCCTTCAGTAAGGCAGATGTGAGTCTTAATTAACTCATGGCCATCAAGTTTCCTCCTCACTCATTTCTACATTTATACAAATGAGACTGATTTGGAAAAGGTGCTGAATCAAAATGAACAGGTACTACTGTAATTCACAAATCAGAGCCAACGCACACTTGACAAATAAAAGCATCAGAAAGGTTTTTGTCGGCCTAAATATTGAAACCAAATTTTATTTTTCTGAAAATGACATTACACACATCTTGCAAATGTACATTTAGATGAGAAAACAATGAGTAACAAATATTGAGAGCAAAGCTATAAAGTGGACAGGTTCTCTGCTGCATGGCATTGCATTACAAGAATACTCAGACCTGGGATGGTTTTTACAAGTAGTAAAAACAGTTCACAACACCTCACAAAAATGGAATTTTTTTCCTAGCAAGTCAAATCTTCTAACAAAAGGAAATTCTGTTAAGGGAGAAGAGGCATGGGGGAATAGATGTGTGGATCTAGGTACACTTTGTGGTTTTGTGGCAGGGCTTTGTGGGGGGATTTAAGTCCATTTCTTACAAAATCTGTCTCTGTGAATGACCCCATCTTTTCCAAGACTTCAATTTCTGTCATCCATTGCCAACAGAACCACAGCTAACAAACAAAAAGCCCTGTGTACTCAACTCAGAGCTTGGGAGTGTGGAGAGCCCCTAACAACATAATCTCTATATTCCATCCCCCACCCTCTTGCGCTGTGTATCCAGGAAAATCAAAAAGTGTGTGCAAACTCCGCAAATCAGGGGCCATGGGACGAGTCCCAACAGCCAGATGGGGAAGCCACGGCTGATGCACCATGTGCCACTTGCCTCAGCTGCAAAGGATCAGCCATACCTCATTGTTTACCAGAGCCACAAACTTCCAAAGGTTTATCTTGTTCCCCAGTTCAAGCAGAGGCAACACATGGCTGATCTCCACCTGTTTTACCTTGAAAGTTAAGAATCTAAGCAACGTGCCAAGGCAAGGCCCTGTGAGAAACACGTTCCCCAAGAGAATCTGTTGAGAACTGCTTTTCAAACCTCGTTGTGTATTGTTTTATTTATGCCCAAATCTGTTCTTTACAACCACGAGAGAGACAAAGACAGAATAAGAGAGAGGGAGAGAGAAAGAATCTTTCCAGGAGGAAAGGAAGAGCTAATTAAGAAAAGAGAGGTACAGGACCATGCATTTACTCTCAAGAGCTTGTTCACAAGCAAGCTAACATTTCTAACACTACAACCACTCATCTACATCTGTTTGCTAAGTAACTGAGTTCTACCTACAACTAGGGAGCAGAAGGGGTTTTCTTATTTTCTTTCCCTTCCCTTTAAAACGTCGATAAAAATGTTTTCTGTACAAGTTGAATGGCACAAAAGGTGGTTAAAATGCTAAATAACTCACCACAAATGGAGAATGCAAAATTAGTTCAAAACATGCATGGACTGTGTACAGGTAAGCAAGGAATCATTGGCATAAAGCTGCAATATATTACAAGATGATACAGTTGAGAACTTTTGGAATAACCTCTGCTTGTTCTGTCCCTTTGGGAGACCTTTATGTAAAAATTCAGCGTAAAGGGAATTCAAAGTATATATCCCAAGCAGAAAGTTAACTATGGGCAACGTTATCTGTCTGAAGAGAAAAGCACTTCCCCTCCCCTTCCACGCACTCCCCCAAGGTACAAAAGTCAACATGATCAGCTTTGCTGCAGGCTTGCCAAAAAGAAAGGTTAGATCTGGTTTAGGAGAACAAAAGCACCATTTAAATTAATAGCTCTTTGTACAATGTCATCAATTAAATACGTTATTATTTTAACAAAAACATACTGAAGTTTACCAATCCCAACAATATAACAACCAAACCCTCACCACCCTCATGCCCACCAAGGTTATGTACACAGAGTTTAAAGTATACCAGCTAAACTTTAAACCCAGCTGCCCCTCCAACCCCCACCCACTGAAAAACAATAGAAAATACATCGTGGCCTCTCAGTTATATTATATTGCAGCTTTGTTGTTAATGAGGAAATCATACAAATTCGATGAGTGACCTAAGACAGTAATCCATGATCAGGTTCTGGTTCAGCTGCGTTTCTCCCTCCCTAAACACAATTCCTTGGCAGGTGTGCAGCCCCAAGAGCTGCAGGGCCGTGAGTGAAGGTAGTTCCTGCCCTTCAAAGAAGAGCAGCGTGAAAAACTCAGGAGGATGTGATGGAAGCTGCTCACCCTAGTTTGGGATAGGATTTGTGATCGGGAAAATAGATAAAGGCTAGAAACATCAAAGTCAGCAGGCTGATACTCCTTTCCTGTGCTTCCAGACTAGGCAGTGCCACAAAATCCAGAGTATCATGGAGGGGAATGTGTCATCATGTCAGAGAATAGATTTAGCTAGATAGGTTTCCTCTCTCCAAAAGATCCTGGGTGTCTTCTAACTGATTATTGCAGCTGTACACAATGATAAAGCTGCTTGGATAACCCAGCATTTAAATAAGAAGCAAACTAACAACAACTTTACGTGTCAGAATTCAGCATGTAATTATAACTCACAGGCTTCCTTGTTCTTACATTCAATACTTCTGCTTCACCGTATCTATAAACACCAATTAGCAGTGCAATTAGTTCCCCAGACATTCTTTTTAAGCAGATGCATCACTAGGCATCACACTGAATCAGGAAAAAGCTGTTCTGTCATAAAGAGGGGGAGAAAAAGGAAAGAAATTTCAGGATTCTGCAGCCACTCAGTGACTGTATGGCCAGCATGAGGAGAGGACAGAACATCACTAGATTTCAACTGCCACTTGCTAAGGGAAGTGAATTACAAGCCCATCCATACCTGCTCTGCAATAGTTGGAAGCAGATGGAGAAAAGCAGCCATGATGGAGTTAAAAACAAACAAACAAACAAACAAAAACCCAACAAAAAACCCCAACAACAAAAATAAACTCCACTAAATGTTTCACAGGGGATTCTCTGAAGGTAAAATTCATCATTTCAAGAACTAGGCCTGGACCCCACCTTGAGGTCTATTGGTCCATTATAGATATTTCCCAAGTCTGACCCTGTGCGTGGGTTTTCCAGAACTCAGGGATTCAGAACCAGGATTGTGTTCAGGTCCACCTTGACTAAATGCCACAAACACGCTTCATTCTGACTGCACATGCCAGATGAATCAATGTGCAATAACCCCACTATTCAAATGTGACTCAAATTTATCTTGATATTCTATTTATAACTGTTGCAAATAGAGACAGAAGATCCAGCTTGGATAAAAATCAAAAGCAGCCTTATGTTTAGTGAGTCACCTAAAATGAACTGAACCTTCCCTTTTTTCTCAGAGACATTTGGCAACACTTTCTCTAAAAACCAAGCCAATCATAAATCTCTATTCTGCCTGGTACTAGCTGGGACTAGAGTAGAAAAATACTGGTAGAAATAGAAACACTATGTCTAGTTCCATAAACCTGCTGGGCTTAGGGCATATCTATTGCTAGACTGATAAAATGAGATAAAGCAAACACTCTTTAAAACCAGAAAATATAGAGGAGACCCTGACTTGCTGAGGTTTGTTGTTTAACTTTCATTTTTAAAACTTTCAAGATATTTCAGCAAACTATTTGAGCTTTATCATTAACTACAATAAAACTATAGAAAATAACTCCCATCTATAACTTGCTATTCAAGGTTCATACAAGAGATCGCATTATAGCTGGGGTCAATGAGGTTTTCTCTGCAAAGACTGTAGCTGTCACCCAGGAAACTGAATTTGCACTGAAGTAATCAATCACAAAAGAATTATCGACAGTAATCAATCTTTGAAATAGGAGACCAACCTTGGACCAAATGAATTCAGCTCCCTTAATTACAGAGGAGCTTCTGTCTGTTTAAAGAAGCAGAGAATCAGGTGTATTGAGGTTCACTTGTGTTGTATTGAGCATCTGAGAATCTCCAGAAACAGAGAGATGCAATCTTTATGCAATAAAAAATATCTGAGACTATATGGCAAAAAAATAAAAAGTGTTCAGACAAGGCAGTTATTTTGTGTTTTAGATGAAATTCACAAGCACTGAAGTTAACTGAATATATAAAAAAAGATCATTAGAGAAAACCAGTGTTAAACACAGACCCCCTTGTCCAGCACAGAATTCCCATTGCTGTATTGATTGCAGCAGCTCTCACATACACAGCTCGGCATTTCCTGGACAAGATCATCATCAGCCCCTCTCCCTGCACAGCAAATCAAGGAAACCTCCTCCAGGAGACTGTCTTGGATTTTCACCCTGGTGCAAGGAGGTTACCACTTTTCCCAGAGTTTGCTGAGCTCTGTGGGAAGGGATGGGAGGCTCAAAGGTGCCCTTATTCTCTTGCACATGCCCTGCAATTCCCCAGTGTGTCAGGCCTGTCCTCTCCCAGCCAGGGCATGCTGATCATTGCTATTTCTGATCTGATACAGAGGAATTTAAATAAACCCAAACCACAGGTTGGTGCTGTCCTTCAGCAGAGGGCTGGATCTTCTCTCTCCATTTTAGGGATGACACATGCTGGCAAGAGATTTAAAGAGGAGCAGGGGAGGAACTGCAAACCACGTTCTCCTGCCTGCAGCCAAATGTGACTTTATTTCTGCCATTGGGAGCACATAATGCTGTGGCAGATCGGTCTGAACCTTCACTTAGGTACTCTCTCAGCAAGCAGTCAGAAGCTTGTGATGCTTTTCTCTCCAAACCAAGCCACAGACCCTCAGTTAGCCCCAGCTTCCCTTTTTGTTTGTATCTAGAATTTCTTGGCTTTTGCCTTTCATTATTCCTACACATCAATGGCACTGGTGTTTCCAGCCTTATGCTCTCCTTGCTATTTGATTTTCTCTGAATTTCAAACTGATTCCATCACTCAGTAACTACCTCCTAACAAATGACCCCCAAACATTCCTCTAAGAAACAGGTCCTTTCCCTTTGTTTCCCTTGAAACTGAGCACCACAATATCTTTCTCTAATGATGCCAACTTTCTTCTTTTTTTTTCAGTTTACAGACTAATTACAGCAAACATTTGTTAATTCCCCTTCAGAATCCTCCTTCTTCAGTTGCTTGAGTGATAAGCTGTCAGACCTAGGGAAACTCTAAACTGTCTCAAGAATCCTGAGTTACATTTCATTGAGATAAAAAGTTAGAATAGGTGAGTTCAAATAAGTGCATTAAGCAAGGAAACTGAAAGGCAGCTGTCTCTGTGAATCTGGCCACGAATACTTTCTAAACTAGAAGGTTTTCAACAATGGTTCCACTGTTTTCCTGATAGAAAGCCGCTGAAATAATTAGACCTATTCCCTGTTTACACACACAAGGCCCATATTTTGGATGGTAGCAGGAATTGCCCCTGATACTTACACACCTATATGTAACAAAAAGAGGGGCAGCAGGAGTCTGCATTTAGGTCAGAGATAGCAACTTCAGATGAGAGAACTGAGCTGCTGGATGTGGATATGGCCTTGCTCCCAGGGATATTACTGGTTCCTCCATGGGTTTTTTTGGCAGAACTAAAAAGGATGTGTCTGCCTTTCACCATTACTAAAATAATGAAGCATTTTAACTGCAGTTTTGAGAGAGCCAGAGTTCCTCAAGAGACTTGCCAAAGACAAGGGACCATAGTTTGCTTCTATAAAGTGTTTAGACTTCACTAAGTAATGAATAAATCTTAAAAGCAAGCTCTTTGTATCAGCCTATCTCTAAGCCCCTTACAAATAGCAGTAAGTATTTTGAACAGCCCTTCATGCATTAAAAACACCATGGCACAAGGAAAAGTGATCTGTCCAGAGCTATGTCAAAGACCAACAGCCCTGAAATCCCAGTAGCTCTGAAATTCCACTGCTGAATCCACTAGGTGGATTGTCATCTGCTCAGGAGCTCATCTATGAGCCAGAAACAGGTGTTAGTGTTTTTAATCTCCTCTAAACAGTGTCCTGAGGGATGCATTGTGGTCTCTGATCCCAAAATTCCACATTTTCATCTCCAGATGTAGTATTCATACCCTGCCCTGCCACTGAGATTCTGTCAGAGCACCTGTTCAATGGCATTGCTGGAAAAAGCCTTTCCATCCACCTGCTTATTCGCTCTGAGCACCTCTCCTCTCCCTAGTAAAACATGCTTTTATGTCAGCTTGGCCTCAGACCTGCAGACAAACAAATTACCCAATCCATTCCAGAGGGAACAAAACAAAATGAGGGGTTTACACACATTTCTGGTCCCAGCCTTTCCCCTGGAGACACCCAGAATGAGACACCAGCTTTCAAGCCAGAAGCAAAGAGGGAGAGTGGAAAATGTCTGAATGGCAGAAACAATAAGCAATGGAGCAGAACCCAGCCCAGTTCTCTCCACGGTGAGGAGCAGCTCCTTTGTGAGACACAGGACTCAGCTTTAACATTTCCTGAGATACTGTGGATATATTCATGCAGATGGGACAGAGACATCAGCCAGAAGAAATCTGTGAATCTGGAGACAGAAATTTTCCAGAGCTGGCAGAATAAATGTGAGATGGGCTAAATACTTGAAGGGCCAAAGTCTGCCCTGTCCCTTTTTGTCAAGGCTATTGTCCCTTAGGCCTTGCTGGGCCTGCTTCTGAAGCCCAAAACATGTTAGAAGGCACTTAAAGTCTTAACCTTCTTGTTCTCATTATACCAAAGTGGTGTTTCAGCTGGATCTCTTTTAGGAATCTTGTGTAAAGCACTCATCCTGTTGCATGGACTGACCTGACCCTTTAGATATACAGAAAAAGATCTTCATCATGTGCCAGCCATTTGCTTCTAGAAAGAACTTCACCAGTCCCAAATACTGTCCCAGCCTGCATTCATCAGCAACCAGAAAAATTACGTAGAGCCTAAGTCATCACATGAAAAAAGGTGTTCTGTTCTGTCCTGTCATGATCAGCATGTCATGTGTGGCAAACACACCTTTTATAGCTCTTCTCTGGTTGTGGATTGTCTTAGCTCGAGGAGACACTTTCTAGACTAATTTTATATCTACTTTACTTGGCTATTTTTTATTCATTTCTCTATAAATTATTCTGCCTCTACTTTAGTAAAAGAACTCTCCAATTGCTTTGCATGGCTGTGGGGTACCACTGGAGTCAATGACAAAAATCACTCATGCTCTCAGCACTCTAAGGAAGGCTCATGCTGTAAAGCCCACACTGCCCCTGCAGAGAGAATTCCTCTTCCAGGGATGGCTGTCTCTGGAAAGGTGTCTGAGTAGGGATTCAGCATGGCATTGCAGAGCACTTCCACAAGGTGTTCTGGAAAGCAGCAAAAAGGGCAGCGCTGACCTCAAAGGCATTAAAAAACAAAGACAAGGCATCCTAGGAAGTGTCATCACTATCCATATGGATATGGAGAAATTTACACTTCAATGCTGTTATTTCCTATTGGAAATGCCTGGGTGTAACATTGTTTTGCTGTTTGCCCCAGTTTTTACTTCTGCCTCTTTTTTTTCCCCTTCAAAAGTACTGAACAAGCAAATGAGAGAGAAATAGCGGCCAGACCAAACGTGATTTTTTGCACGTGTATGTGTGTGTTAGCTAAGGATGAAAGAGATGTGGAAGTTTGTTTTCTAAGCAGAATTCTTTTTCTATTGCCTATGAAAATAACACAACTAGTGTTTCTAGCTCCTGAGAAGACTGTAAAAATAATGTGCAGATTTAACAAACACAGACAATGGTAGGCAAAAGCTACTTCCACCACAGGGCAAACCAAGGCAAAATCCCACTACCAAACTCTTTCAAAATTATTTCAAGGTGTAGGGTCTTGGTTGACTGTTTAACTGGTGGAACTGAACTAGCTCCAAATCTTATAAAAGATGAGGCTTTAAAACAGAAGTTTTCAACTGATAAAAATCCCAAGGATTTTGTTGTATTGCCCTGATCTTCTACAATCAAGATCATCACCTGAATGTATGAATTCTAAACACATCAGTCAATGCTTGAAGGATTGCTACAGTTCCTTCTTAGTGACTCTTTTGAAACTGGTAACTTTAGTGTATATGCAAATTTGCTAAAATATACTGAATAAAGGCAGATTTCAAAGAAACAAAGCCCTACTATCAGAAGAATCTCTCCAATTTGTTTTTAAATACAGTATTGTTTTAAAACACTATAGTTCTAGTGATTCAATTAGTCTCTGAAAACACTGAAGGCAGCCTCATGAGGCTAATTAGACAGGGTTTTTATAGAAGAATTAATATGGCAAATCCTCATATCCTGTGGTGTTTTATGTGCTTGTAAAAGGAGGAAAAAATATAAAAGGTAAACTCTGGAGTATATAGTGGAATTACTATAATCTGCTCCAGGATCCCATAAGGTCTGGAATTGCTATAGTATATTGAAGGTAATGACTAATTCACTGCAGTTCAGGAAAGCTTTCTGACCAAACCCAAGCTTAATCTCATGAAAAATCAGCAGGAGTAAAGCATGTGCTAAAATTTCAGCAAGTGTTTCAATTCTTTCCTGAAACAGGGCTGTCCTTATATTTAAATAACTATGGTCTGATGCCTCTGCACTGTTCTCTTTGTATTCAAATCTATGTTAGGGATCCTACAAAGCCAAAGATAACTAGTTTTGAATGTATGTAACATTCCACATGCATTTCTGTACAAGAACTCATGCAAAATTGGCATTAATACAGACTTAACTCTATGCTACAGCTGAAATATTCCTTGACTTCTACTGCCCAGGCATTTTTACCTAGAAAATTTCTTCTTTAAACTTGGGAGTTTGACCTCATACCCTGTTTTCTTTGTGGTTTCTGCTGGTTTGAATGGCTATTTTTCCCACTGAACAATTTTTTAAAAATTCTTTTAGGCCTTTTCAAGGTCTCTCTAATTCCCTGAAGGAATTGTTTGGCTCAGCCCCACCACAGGATGATCCTCATGCAAACAACCCTCCACTCCCAAGGGAGATCTTGCAGCATCAGGTTTTAGATGTCTCAGTAGGTGCAGGTCAAGAAGAAGGCCTCAGTGATTTCTTAGCTTGCTCCACCAGGAAAAGCATCTTCAAATAACCAACTACTTGTGGCAGGAAGGAAAGAAACCACTTCTCAACAGCTACTTCAACAACCATCCATCCAAAGGATCATTCATCCCTTGGGATCTTGCTTTATTCTGCATAGACTGCACTCAAGGATACTGGATGAAATCACATCTCAGGCTCCTTTCCTACCACCATCAGGTCCAGCAGTTCAGGCTGCAAAAAGCAGTTCAGGATAACAAAGGTTTAGGTTTCCTGGTGGATCTGTGGTGAGTGTCCTGTACTGAACAGCAAGAGGACTTGAGATGGGATTTTTCATGGCTGGTCTCCTGGTTTAGCTGAGGAAAGGTGGCAGAACATGCTAACCCTAACTATGAGAGGAATGGCCCATTTCCCTGTGTGACAACACCTTTGACCAGAGTCAAATCCACATAACAGGCAGGGTCATGGCTACTAGTCACCACCAACAGAACAGAGGAGAGGGTAAAAGTATGTCCCACTAAAGCTTTTCCTAACACGAAAGCTCTGATGAGTAATATTGTTAGTATCACCATGGCCTTTGACATCCTTATGCTTAAAAAGTCCTATTTGCTCATGACCAGTGTCTACAGTAACACTCACAGGATTAAACAGCCAAAGATTAGCACCCATAACCAAATCTGCACCCAGAATACTTCAGCACCTTCTGTTAGAGGATCTGAAAGCACTTTAGAAACGTTAACTAACATTTGGCCTCACAACCCCCAGTGAGGTAGAACAGTGTTGTCCCTGCAGGGACAGACAGACAGATTGAGGCACAGGGTTACTAAGAGACCTGCTCCCATTCAGACACTGAATTTAGCAATGCCAAGGGCTGAAAGGTGTCCTGACTATTGCACCTATGCTTTGTCCACACTACCATGCTCTCCCCCACAAACCTCCAACACAAGCCCTTAGCCTTTGAACTAACCCCAGGATTCTATTTACAACAGGAAAAATGAACATTTAGCAGTTGTGCAGTCAAAGAGTTATTCAATTAAATGAAATTATTAGTGAGAACAATTTCTGGTGCAAAACTCTGGGTGTAAATTATCATGCACTAAGACTACTGGGTGCAAATTTGGTGCATGATAACTCTGACCCCTTGATAATTCCCAATCCTGGCCTCTCTCTCATAAATCTCTTTTTTAAGTTGCATTAAAAGTAAGATCACACGAACCTCTAAAGATGCAGCCTGCATAGATTGTTTCACACCAGCAATGCAAGCAAACAAAACGTGGAGTGGCTTTGGGAACAACTCAGCATTCATATAGCATCAAACATCACAACAGTATATCTCATTCCAATCACAAGGGGCTGCAAGGCAAAAGGGAATAGGTGTCTGTGTTGAAAAAAAAGGCAAATAGATCAACAAAGAAAGGTTTGATTGCACAGGTTTCATTTAGGTAAAGTTCTGTAATAATGAGTTTCATCAAAGCTTATTCCATGAGAAAGGGAGGCGATGCCAGCTGGCCTATGACAAAGCTTCGGGGTAGTAAAAACCACCAGCCCTGCATGAAGAGATGAACTTTGCATTCTGTAGGAGTCATTACTGATTATTAAAAGCAAAAGGTTTCTTTAAATACAAGTTTGTTTTTGTCAGATAGAAGAGCTTCTTAAAATAGGGGTTTTTGAACACCACAAAATTCCATTCGTTATATAAGTAGAGAATCTGGCCGTTGATAGGAATATCGAAGAGTAAAAAACCAAATATGTAGTCTTAAACATTACAAAAACTATCAAAACATTCAATATTTTGAATTGAATTATTTTTTCCCCTACATGTGTTGGCAGTGATGACAAGATTTCTAAACTGAGTTGCTGATATTGTTCTGCAGCTGTTTTTTGTACTTTTTTTTTCTGAATGTGTTTTTTAAACAAAAGAAAATTACCAGCTTTTATAAAAAAGAAGGAGCTTGAATCCTTACTCCCAAAACACAGATACAAGGTTTTCCTTTATAAAAAGTGTATTGATTTTTTGCTATAAAAAGTGACCTATAGGGTGTGAAACCTGAAAACAAATTCTCACAGTGTTTTCAGTGTTGGCTGTTCACAAGGCATTACTGTTACGAACAGAGATAGAGAGATACCATAGGGGAGGTATAAACGTTTGCTACCAGCTAGTAGTACCCTTGAATCATTTATGGAAGGTGTTCCAGTTCAGATAACTCAGCTGGTTTATTGGGGTTTTTGCTCAATTATTTTTTAAAAAACCATGATATTTGAATAATCTGAATTATTGTACTACCCTTACTTAACATCTTACACAATCATTCCTAATCTCAGCCAAGCTTCTGCTGGCATATTAAGCAACAAACTACTAAGTCATTTCCCTTCCTGCCATCCAACAATAAAACCAAGACTAGTTAGTATGCAGGAGCTAAAATTTGGGATGTAAATGAGGAACAGGTGAGCTGGCAAACGCTGGCAGTTTGGACAGGTGGAGAATATTATTTGCCCCAACTGAGCTTGCAAACTGATCAGCAAGGGATCCTTTTGCACACTTTCAGGGGAGCTACTTTACTATCACTAGAAAAATTACACAGTTGCAGCAGAAGAAGAAATAATAGAAGAAAATGGGACATGCACAGAAATGCCCCGAATTTCTCACAATGTCCATTTTGCATCCCTGTAATTTAGACAAATGGTATCCCTCTATCTCTATAGACTGGCAGGTGTTGATTTGTGGCACAGAGGATAAATCACAGAAAAAAAATGACATATAACTGTGTGTCCTTTGATTTGAAAGCACCAGTCACCTATCTGCTTATTTTGGCAGAAGTACTTTACTGTATCTCAGACAATGCTTGCAATATGGACATTTAACTCCGTGTTGCTCTACATGGAATCTCCAAGGGAATCAGAGTCATCCAAAGACAGGGGCAGATACAAGTCCTGTAGGGAGAAAGGAGAAAATGTTAACTCTCTCAATCAGTTTCCACCTTTGGCCATGCATAAGGAAGCAGGTGAAGGGCCCAGCTCTGCAGTTCATAAGGACAGGGTGGAAGAATAATGCACTGGTTGGACTGGGCTGACCAGTTGTCCAAGTAGTTCAAGGCTAAAATCAAGGCATGATACTCATGCAGTGGAACCAGAGCATCTTGCTGCCAGAAGAAAGATTACTGTTCTGTTTGGGAAGTAATTTTTATTGTTTCTGGATCAATGTGTCCATTCCAGAACATGCATGAAAGAGAAGGACCTTATCTTAAACAGGTCTCCTTGAATCTAGATCCACAATAGTCTTACCTTGATCTGACAGCTACCCTCAGGACAAATCTCTAGGAAAATCACATGTTCAATGATTTATTCTTTATTACAAGTAATTTTTGATAGATTGGAAAGGTTAAGAAAATAATCCCAAGTTTATTATTTGGATCAAATGCTGAATATAAAGCGTTTCCAGTGTGCCTTTCTAGAGTAACCACCTTATTCCACTTCCTAAAAGTTCTGCATGGAACTAGGTACACAAGAACTAAAGCTCTCCTGGGACCTTTTTGGACTCTGACCCACAGTATTAACTGTGAGCAAAATGGATTTAAACCCAAATACTCAGGAAGGAAATTCACAGAAGTCTTGATATAAGAAGAGGTCAAACAGGATTTCATGGTGTACTCAATCCACACATTTATCATTTGAGCTTTAAGGGGAAAAAAATTAAAAATTATTTCATCATAAGGAGGAAATCGCTCCTGGGAAAAAGACAATAATTTGTGAATGTTCTGGTAACCCAAAATGTTGCTTTCTGTTTGCTGATTAGCTTAACTTAGTGGAGACAATCACAGCTGGATTGGCTTTGCCCTCAGCAGTCACCATCTATTACAAACATTCTTGAGACTTCAGTGGAAAAGACCATATACCAGCCAAATCAAAATTTGCATAAAACATTATAAAGGTGAGTTTTACTTGTCGTTACCAGGAAGCAAATACTCATCTCCAAAGTTCTAAATGAGATAGTGTTTGGAAAGTATTTTATGTCCTTGATGCTGAAGCAAAGGACATAGTCTATGGCATTACTTCTGCTGAATACACACAAGCAATAGTTGAATTCAGACCAAGGGCCATGAATTCAGATCCTCTTATCAGTTATAAATTAATAAAAAATCTGGACACATTGTGTTAAAATTGCTGCATTTCATCAGACTTGGACTCAGCGGCTGAAATCAGAGTGAAGTCCTGAGGAAAACACAGATTTCATTTGGATTCAGCTATGCCTTTGTTAACCAAAATGAGTTCAGCCCATGCAGTCCAGCCCACAGTGGATTCCACATGGCTGCTGACTGCAAAACCACTGAACTACCAGAATTTTTAATATACTCTTCCAGAATTCCAAGCCAATGCTTTCCAAGTCACATTGAGGCTGAAAGGGACATTCTGACTACTAAAGATAAATCCTCCTGACTTCCTCTCACATCTACATTTATGTCCATGTTCCAATTTCCTATCAATTGGAGATTGCTGGAAGCAGCACTATGTCTAGTCCTGAAATGCAAAGGCACATGGAAATGAAAGTCTGAACTCAGCACAGAAAGGCAATGAGTAACAGGAACTGAAAAAGCTGTGACAGCTGCTGTACCTTTTAAATAAATCAATACATGAATTATCTATGAGCAGCACAAGTTTCCTGATCTCTATGAGGATATTGTGCTACCTGTTAGACATGCTGTTTTTGACCAGGAAAACCAGCTACTTTTCCCGAACACAATTACCACACCAGCTGTAAAAAAATCAGCTGGATCCTGTAAAACAGAGTGTGCCCTTAAATAATTGAAAAAAAACCTAAATTCTTGAGGGGTATCATTAAAGTGATATCTGAGAGTTTCAGTAACATTTGCATTGCTTCTGCTGCTTAACGGACCACATTTGAGGCTTTTCAAGAGAGGAGGATTTATATGAAACCAGATCCATTAATAACTTTTTCAAATAGTGATACGTGCTCAGGATTATGTTATGTCGTCTGATCCATCTGGATGATCTCCAGCACAGATTAGTAACTCCAGCAGAGGAAACAGGCCAATGATTTGCTGCTCTCCATTTTGCCAGAGCCTGAAGTGACAACCCCTTTAGGTAAAGGGCCAGACTCCACTGTTTCAACATAAGGGGTTGTGCTTCCAGAGAATATGGCCATGATTTAAATGTCACACAAATCTGAGTGGACTAAGGGAGAAACAGATGTAGTAAGGTATAAGAAACGTAATACCTTGTGCTTACGGAGGCTCCCTGGGCTGGTGGGTGTGGAGATCGGGGACTGCTTGGATTTGGGTGTGGACAGCTGACTGCTTGAGGTCCCATTTGCTGGCAGAAAACAAGACAGAAGCTAGAAATCAGACAAGCAAGAAGATCTTTCTCCTTTGGGGAGAGGGAAGGTCTCCAAAATTTTAACACTATAGTTTTATTCATCTTTAGGCAGGAGAAAAAAAACAAGCAAGCTTCTTGGCTATTAACCCAACCGAAGACTTTTAGCTGCAAAATACAGTGAAATACAAAATATTTTTCACAACAAACATTCAACAAATCATCCAAGATACACATCACCAGAAAAAGAGAAAGATAATTTCTGTGTTCTCTAACAACTTAAGGGCATGAGTGGAGCTCAGGTGGGTGCTGAAGATATCCTGAGTCCTACAAAAGAAACATTAGATGTGAAATACACACATTACAAACTGGACAAACAGCAGCCTGGAATGCCCTGGATGTAGTTATCTGTGGGTGGGATTAAATGACCAACAGAACCCTTTTAAAGCCACAGTGGAAGCACAAGGTGACCATGTCCCTTTTCTGGCTCTGCTCTTCCTCCACTGCCTGCAGCAGAGAAATGAATGTGGTGCATTAGAGGAGCAACAGGAGAATCACACCAAGTAATGATCCTCTCGCAAAGATCAAAATCTGGCCTTTTGGGTTGTTTTGTCTGTTCATGTTGATTTGAAGGAAAAAAAAATAAAAAAAATATATATCTAAAAATATAAATATATATATGAATATAGTTATTTTCAATTCAAATCAAATTTTTTGGAAGATTTGTTTGTTGAGGCCTTCACAGACATGTTTTAGTGAAGGGTCTATCTCAGGGCAAGATATTATGAATTTATTAGACTAGAAAGGAATCAAAGTAAATAGCATATTATACAGAAAAATGAAGGTAAATAAAATAAAATAAGGATAAATTGATTTTTTCCTACCACTGGTGTTCATTGATGTAAGCTAATGTCTTTGATAACTGCCAGCTGTTACAATACCTTTTTCCTAAGGACATATTTACATATGGTTAACTTGGTCATTCACAGGTTGTATATCAACTCCAGGGATACAGACCCTCTTGTTACCAGGGGTTGAAAACACAAAGCACCATCGGCACAAATAGCATTATTTGAGGGAAGGAAATGCAAACTCGTGCTGGCTGTGTCCAAGGATGTTGTCCTTTCTGGCCTTTTCTTTTTGCAACCTAAGCAGCAGCAGGCTGGAGGCCTTATTAGCATTAAATTACATATCCCAATCAAGTCTACAGAAAGTGACATTCCCAAAACCTACTCCAGATGTTAATCTATTCAACACATGCCACAAAACTAAACCCCAAATATTTTGATTGTCATTTCCTTAAATGGCTGTAGTGTTGCCAGCCCTCCAGACAAATACACAAATCCCTGCCCTTAAAAAAACCATTTTGAATTGTGTTGAGGTTTCACACAGAAAAGAGAGCATATAATATGCTTGTTGTCCTGCTCCCTGAGTGCCCAGTATCTCCCTGTATCATTTCTCTAGTTATAAAGGCATGCACAGAGGAGGGTGGCTGATTTCAGCACACAGGACTTACGCTTTCAATGGTAATAGCTGAATCTGCAAACGAGGTACTTAAAAAGAAGTAAGTACTTGAGCATCTGGAAGAGACTGAGGAAGTGTATATAGTATCATACAGTAAGATGTATGAGTATTGTATTTTAAGAGCAAAACCAGCAAAGCTCTTGCTTTAATGCCTAAAACAGCCTCATTCCTCTTCTCTGTTACCTTCTTGCAAGAAAGAGGGGGACAGTTCACATTCATAGTATCACTGGCCCAAATGTAGATGTCATACAAGTAAATTCAAATAAGTGTAAAGAAACATGTACTCTAAGCCACAGGACAAAGGAAGAGCTGCTGGCACATTACAGCAGCTCAGACTTAGCAGATTCATGGTGATATGGGTCCTCTGTCTTCACTTCTGTGCATTTCCTCCTTTATTGGGAAGAGGAGGTTATTCATCACAGACAGCTTTTTTCCCGTTACAAATGCACCTCACTGAGGAAATGAATATTTTTTAAAAGGTTGTAGAAATAATGATTTATAGTTAACTGGGAAACAAAGTGAACCTTCACCTTCTCATTCCACTCAGACCATTCTTTATGGATATAGGGGGAAAAATCATTATGGAAACCCAGAAACTGTTAGATGCCCGCTCTTGCACTGTGCAGTGCCACTCTTTACTGTGCTTCAGTTCTACAAAGTGAACTGCCTTCGAGGCTAGTGGGGAAAAAAAAATTAGAGTTCTCTAACTATATGCCACATAATGAAGGCAACTCAATAAAAAAGAACTTGGATCTCTTTTATGTTTTATTTTACGGAGTGACTTTGTGTTTCCTATTAAAGAAAACATGAGATACAGTAGTAGTAATAGAATCTGTATTGGATAGAGTCCATCTCCATTGCTTAAAAATGCCTGTTTATTATTTATTTATTTATTTCCAATTGTCACTGATCCTTCCTAAGATGAAGAATGCCACCTGAAACTTCTACAAAGAAACCAAATTTTCCTTCCACAAACAGGAAGAACAGCAAACAGGCAGTGTGCAGCAAATGGATGTAATTGCTGTAGTAAAGGACAGAAATTCCATAATACAATGAGACTTCTAAGTGCTGAAGCGAGGATGTTAATATTTTATGAGCATCAACGAAAAACAGATGTGACATCCAAATCAGAAACCAAATGAGACGGATGGGTATCATTACAAATACAGCAGAATTTTACAGCAGGAGCAAAAATTAAGAAGCCAAGTTTAATTTTCTCTATGTCTACTAATGAAAAATTGTGTCTATAAGAAAAGTTGCCCAGATTTCTTTTGAACTGAAAGGCAAGAAAATAACAAGAGGCAAAGAGCAGATCCCAGGTGATGTGCAATGCTGCTGTTCTACTAAAACCTGCTGATCACTTTGGATAGCTCAGGATCTCGCCTACACCTGGCTAATGGAAACCATTCTTTACAAACCAGCTTCATTTGAATTGCTTTGTATTTTTTCCACCATGTCATGGTTTGTATATTATGTCCTATTTATGTGATTATATTTGCTTTGCAAGTCTCAATTTATCTTAAAAGCCCCTTAGTGCATATAACACAACCTTTAATTGCATGAACACGTGCACCTTTTTTCATAGGATCCCTACATCCTTCAGTGCACAAGGCAATTTGTACTCAGGGGAGAAATCAGGCTTGTCCAGAACATGAGAGGGGGGGGGGAGAATATTCATGGCATGTTTGAGATGGCTATAAGAGATCCAGGTAAGTTGAATTCTCTCTCTGCTTCTCCCACAGATATTTTAGAATCACAGAATGGTTTGTGTTGGAAGGGACCTTAAAGCCCATCTCATCACAACTCCTTGCCTTGGGCAGGGACGTCTTCCACTATTCCAGGTCGCTCCAAGCCCCGTCCAACCTGGCCTTGGACAGTTCCAGGGATGGAGCAGCCACAGCTTCTCTGGGCAACCTCTGCCAGAGCCTCCCCACCTTCACAGGAAAGAATGCCTTCCTAATATCTAAACCTATACTTCTTGAGCTTAAATTCCCCCTTGTCCTATCACCACATACCCTTGTCAAAAGTCCCTCTTGAGCTTTCTTGTAAAGTCCCCTTTAAGCCAAATACTCATATGCAATTGTTCCCTGAGTTCTCAGGTTTGCTTGGGCGACTGGGACTTTGGATCTGAATTTCAGGAGATGATAAGCACCCAGATTTCTAAATCAAGTTAGTGAGGTCCATGATTTAAACTCTCATTTATATTAATGAACAGAACTGGGAAAAGCAGAGCCCAAGGGTCACAGTGATTGCTCAAAATGTATGGAGGTATCTATTTTTGCCAATTTTTTTAAAAAAGGTTTAATGCTCCTTGCTTGGTTGGGGTAGCCAGGGTTCTGCACATGAGTTCCTAGTTTGAGGAGCACACCACAAGAGTGAAAAAACCATGAAATGCATGTATAGTTCTGCCTCCAGGTCAAGGTTTGAAGCATCAAGAAATTTAAGAGAGGGAACAACCAGAAGAAGGATATCATAAAGCAAATGTAGAAATAGCAGCTCTTTTAGTGAGCACAAGCCATCCTACCCTTCAGGAAAGAAGAGCCTGTGGGAAAAATAAAGGCTCCATTGTAGTGTTTATTCAGCAGTGAAAGAATTCAAACTGCATGGGCATCCTTTCCTCAGGCAACTCCAAACTTCCAAGCTCTCAGCTCTGCAGAGCTGACACCCTTTTTTCACCAGGTTTTGTGAGGGGATCTCTCCCTGAGTGTGCACTGTGGACTGTCAGTGAGCAGAACACACATAGCACAAGCAGGAGAACAAGCTGCTCTCTCCCATGTGCAATCCCAAAGACATCTGCTGCCTTTTTAACACATTCATATATAATGACCCTGGGGAGCCAGCTCTGCAGCCAGGACAGACTGACATTCTATGTCTGTTTTGCTAATTGCTGCTGCTTTGTGAATATGCTTTTGTCCCATTATCCAAACCCTTCTATTAGAGGACTAAGAAATTAAGGTTCTGCAGCAGTGCCTCAGAGCCCTGTTCATATTCTTCCTGAGCCAAATCAAGGCAAAGCTGGGCAAAGACATATTTGAATTTCAGTTCAGGTACCTGTGGCTGTGTCCTGCAAAGGACTGGTTTTAAAAATCATAATAAATCCTACTATTATAGCACAGGTATTTATACAACTGAACCCTTGTTTGGTATATGAGCTAATGGAAAATAAAATAAATTAATATTTTTATAACAAAGAAGTAATGGCAAATGGCATCATTATTTTCTCCCCTGTATTTCTCCCCAGAGATTTAGCTCTGTCTTTTGCTTGGTTTGACTTATTATTTGAGCAGTCTGTTGAAGAAATTTTGCCAAACTTCATGCTGACTCTACTCCATTTGAATCTCATGGACCATAGCAGCAGCACAGAGACTTCACTCCTTATGCCCATCTTTCCTCTGTCATTTTAGGAGAAGGAATTAGATGGTAATCCTGCAAGTGTGGTTAAGTCTGGATTTCACTGCTCTAAGCTATGTCTTTTAGCAAAGCTGGCTCTATAGAAAGAAAAATTAAGGCTAGAAATACTACGGAAGCTTTGTAATTCTAATTTTGTGGTCTAAAATGGGATCAAATATATTTGTGCCTTCCCCAGTCCCCAGTAGAGATCTTATGTTCTAACTGCACCAAGTCTAATGGGGACTCACAGGCTCCCTGGGAGACCTGATGCAGTGATTACACTGCTCATAATTGAAAAGTGTTCCTAATATCAGATCTCTTATTAATGTAAGAGTAAATCAATGTCCTGTCCTATCCCTGACAGGCACACAGGAAAATTGATCCTTATCCTCTTTTCAACACTTCAAATACATTCAAAGAATGTTACATTCTCCCTTTTCAATCTTCCTTTTACCCAAGCAGAATCAGTCCGTTTCCTTCGATTTTCCTCCCAAAGCAGTTTCTAAAGGAAATTTCTTCTGGATTTTCTCTAGTTTGCTTGTGCCTTTCTTGCATGTTCAGTTTCTACTGAAACACAACCACCCAAGCTCACCTAAGGACAGATATCAATCCCTTCTACTCTTAAGTCCCACTTGATACATCAGAAACTAGTTCAGGTCTCCTAGCTAACATTTGGGAGGCAGAGAAAGGCACTTGGGTAGATTCTTGTAGAGGGAGAGGTAAAACCCTTCTGTATTTTGCTAACCACACCTTGGAGGAAGCAACGTGATGGGAGAATTAGATGGAGGACATAGATGAAAGGCTACATCACAGCTCCAGCACCAAAGAGATGGGAAATTAAAGAATATATTGGAAGCCCAGTGGGAATTTCTGGCAAAACAGCCAGGGCCTTCCAGTCAAACTGAACCAAGAGGTGAAAACAGACCCGTGATGGAACAATCAATACAGAATCTGGAGGAATAGCTGAGTCAAACCAGAAATACACTGGCATCCCTGAGGAAGTATACAGGGGTTGGGGGTTAATGAGGGAAGGAAGAATGGATTCCCCTTGGAAATATAAGGACTGAGATCTGGTACCATCTGCTTATAGCAACACACTTCTTCATTCCTCATTCATGCATTTAATTCTTATTCATTCATTTAATTTTCGTTCATTTGCTCATTTAAATGACTGCATGGTAAATAAAAAGAAAAGTACTGTGCCAGGATAATGGTGTTTAACCTGTTTCTGTGGATTAGCTACCTCTCTTTTCAAATATCCTTGGAGCTGGAGGGCTCTGGCTGCCAAGAGGGAATTGAGCTTTTCACAGTGAGGCTATGACACATCTAGGCAGGAGGCAAATTCCCTCTGGCAGAAGGGACCGATTCAACCAGTGAACTTGGATCACTGCAGCTGGGAGCTGGCACTCTCTGTGCTAATGTACTTCTGTGGATGGCCTTTTGACCTGACTCTTTTAAGAAAAATACTTTGTTTATATGCTCTCTGCTACTTCACGTTAATCCCTGTTATTTTGGAATGGGAGCTGACCCCTCACTTATGTGTCTTGCTACCAGGACTGTTGTAACATGACAGTCAAATAACTTATCACCATTCGTATCAACCTGATCTAACCCTCTGTGGGCAATGCATGAGACCACTGTCCACAGGAAACTCCACTGCATTCTCTTTTTTGCTGCTGATAAATAATGTACCATTTTCCATATTCTTGGACTTGAATAATTAGGATGAGAAATGGAAGAAAATAACATCCTGTGTTGTGCTTGTAATGAGGAGGGCCCAGATTTTTTCACTCAAGCTGCATAGAGATTTACCTGTGAATCTGCATTGACATCAGTGCCCAGATATGTCACAACGGCCTGAGAGACATTGGTGGGGAAAATAGGATGCAGCATAGAAAAGAACTGCAAAGAACTGAAACTAACAGCACAGAACCAAGGTTCTGATGTGACAACCACAGCAGAGTGAAAGACAGCAAAGACAAAAGGTACAAATGAGTAGGAGAGCAAACACTTAGCAAAAAAAAAATGAAGAAAAACTACTTTTAAATAGTTTCACGAATTAAATGGGTGAGAATTCTGTGAGGAAAAACAGAAGACCAGATCATCTTTTATTAATCAGGCTTCATTCAGCATTCCTTACTTTTTAAAGTGGTAACTTCAAAATCCACCTAAATGTAAATAATGATTCTTAAATGGTGTGTAAATCCACTTAATTTATTACAAATTCAAGACAAGAATACAAAATTATATTCTTTTTTTTTCTCTGTGTCTTGAGAAAACAACACTTTTCCATCTTCCAGTGGTGAAAGAGTTCAGTCTTTTTAATTCTCATTAAGGAGGACAGGCTGCCTTTTTTTTCCTATATTGAAATAACAGGAAAGTACGAAAGACCTTTGTCTGGATGGATTAAAGAAACCTGATTTCTCCTTCATTACTGGCCTTAACTCCAGGAACTCACTATTGTTCAGCATTTCTGGTTATTTTAATCTCCCTCTGAAAAGCTCTGCTAACTGTGTTCATTAAACCTCATCAGATGACTCACCATTCTGTTCCTGTAAGTCATTCAATCAGTTAAAATCAGGAACACAATAGTTGCCATTTCACATTAGACTACATGTTCATGCAATAAGGTCTAGTTCTGGTGGTAATTAGTACCTGATGCTTATGGAGAAGGTTTAAATACTGTTTCACAACTCATGTATGAGCTGACTCCCAGATCGCTGAATCTTAGTTTGGGGTATTTTAAAATTAACAACATAATTTCCATCATGCCTTCAATGTACCCACACAGCTTTACTATGCATTTGGGATTGTAAAATCTTTTTAGATTACAGCAAGCCTGAGTTTAAGAACAACCAACGCTGAAATCTTGAAGAAAAATGCTACAATTGCAAAATCCTCTTACGAAGAAATAACTTCTTTCAGATTACAGAATCTTGGCATGTGCCAACCAATTTCACACTGTGTCTTTGAGTAGCTAAAGCACCAACCAAGAGACTGTAAAAAACTGAACTGCTTCCTGGAAAAAAAATCTTTCTGATTACTGTCAAGAGAACTTTATATCCTATAATCCAGTATCTAGTGGTGGTCAGCTCTGGTGTGGTGTTCACATGAAATATGCAGTGTTAGCATGAAGGTGAAGAGTAACTTCTGATTTATATCACCTGTGTTAATGCTGTGGGACATTTGAATTTAGGCTATGAAGTTCTCTTGGAATCCTAACGTCCTTTTTGGGTAATTTGGACATTTTAGTGAAGGGCCAGGTCTGGTTCTCTTTCGGAACAGAATAGGCAGGCAGATGACACACTTGAGATCCATCATGACTTTAGACACTCTCCATGACTCCAAAAACTATCAATTACTAGAATTACTACAACTACAGCCTTGAACTGATAGGCTCTGCAGCTCTCCAGGTGTGCCACACCACCAATCCAGGTACTATGAAGGAGGAGGGAGGTGTTTCTAATGGTGCAAGCTGCTGCAGCGAATTCTTGTTTCCCTTCCCTTTTATCGCTGAGTGAATGCCTCATCATCACATCAATAAACTCATCACCAGTTCTCCAAATCCAAGTTCAGTGGTCTTCTATAAATTATGAGTAGAAGGAGCCACTTCTTCAATACAACATGTAATGTATTGAATGACATGTACAATTACTATTTGCTTTGCATTGCAAGTTATTCTAAATCAGTCTGTATCTATAGAGAACATCTGGGAGCACTGTGGGCCTTGATTTCCTGTCTGTGAAATGGAAACTTTTTTTAAAACATTGTTAGGGAAGGAGACTGTGACACTGTGGGTGGTACAACCTCAAGACACAACTGCACTTAACCAGCCAGAGAATTCCTTTCCAGTATTTATTAAATGCCCTTGAAGCACCAGCTTCTCATTTTCAAAAATTACCGAGGTCTCCTACTCAAACACACACAGTGTGTGTCTTTTCCTTGAGCACAGTTAATATTCAGACACCAGAAAACAATCACTCACCATCTTGATGGTTACCTGAATCGGCTGGAGACTTGCTCCGGCGCATGGGTGCTGGACTCTTTGCAGAGCTCTTCTGAGGGGTGGGAGAGGACTTACTGCCTGTGGCAGCTGCAGGGCTCCCCTTCATCACCCGGCACTCTGGGGAAACACACAGCAGCAGTGGTTATGTCCCTACTGCTCTCGCTGCCCACGGACACCAGGTATGAACGCCAGGTGCCTTGTCTCCAAAGAGAAAATATCAAGGCCAAGGGAAAAGTTGTTACCAAATTTTCTCCAGGGCAGAAAGGAGATTCTTTAAGGGGAGAGCAAGATCAGCTCTGCTCCTCTAGAGGAGGTGCTGAGATAGTGCAGGTGTCAGGCTGGCTCCATACCCGTGTCCTACCAAACATTTTCTGCCCTTCCCCTTGCCTTGGTTCTCACCAGTTAGTGAGAACAATGAAAATGGTCAACATTGAGGGAAGAATCAGGCCAAAAGCAGTTAATTTACTGTAACCCTTCCATGAAGACCTAGTAGTATGAATGAGCTACTACTACCTAGTAGTAGTATGAGCACAATTTATGAGAGTGCAGAAATCCAGCAAACACCTCATGGAATGATGTAAAGTGCCCATGTGGCAGATGGTACATCTGACTCAGAAGGCTTTGGCACAGCCTGAATCAGCCTCTTCTGTCTCAACTAGCTGCAACTTTTCACATGCAGAAAGCAAAGAAGACAAAATAGTTCTACAAAACATATTCTCTGTCCTGGCTACTTGTCACTTTCAGAAAGGTTTGTATAAAGAAATCCAGCAGATTTATGCATTTGAAGACATGAGCAGATGAGAACTCCAACTGTGTTTTCTTAAAAAATAAATAGGCTAGAAAGAGTGGAAAATGTAAACATGATCTACAGGGTCCTGCAGAAAGCAACTGAAATGCTAACAAACCTCTGTGTGTCCCAGGATTTCAGGCATGCCAGATCTTCAAAACCAGAGTTTATTTACACTGAGATCTAACAGAAAAAGAACTTTCCACCCCTCAAGTTATTAACTTAACCCAGTTAAGAAGATGGCAATAAAAAGGGAATTTCCTTTTTGTCAAATGTTAACTGGTCTCACTTCATCTCCTACAACAGCTTGTCCTCACCAAGATGTGAAAAATGTGTCTTTTTGCAGATGTGAATTACGTGTTCCATGTACAGACAGTTTGTTATGGAAAGTTTCAGCTCAGCTCAGTATTCATGGCCTGCATTGAGGACCCCTTTGACTGGATTCCCAGTGCTAATCAACTAAGGCAGCACATACTGGGTAAATGATTGGTCACCCGAGAACAAGTTGTCTGACCTAAATGTATGTTATTTAATTATGTTTCAGTATATCTATGAAAATCTAATGGCCTTAAATTTTCCCCCAGGCTTTCCTCATTCTTAGATAATCAAGAGTTTGTCTCTTTTCCTTCCAGTTGGTTTGCAAGAGAGTTTGCTGTCAGGTCATGCAGTACAAGAATATGAAGAGAGGATGCTCTGGGCTCCAGGGATACTGCCTGGCAATAACTAAACCTACAATGAGTTTATTCTCTTTCCTACTAGAGGATTTTGGAAATCGTAAATCTGGGATAGAAAAATTTGTGAGGGTTTTTTTGGGATAGAAAAATTTTCATAAGGGCACTTGACTTCTCACAGGTGATGTCACAGAAAGGCTTGTGGAGGCCTAGCACCAATACAGCTCCAATTTTTTGTACATGAAAAGCAGTTCTGATGTTGCAGGGTGGGATGATGAGTGGAAGGTAGACTATCCTTGATACTGTGAAATAGCCAGCCACTCTGTTAACCAGCAAGACAAACATGAGGAAAAAAACCACTTGAGCCACTGCAGAAGTAATATTTTTCAAGGCTCTTGCATATTAACAAAAAACAGTGCAACATTTGAATCTTAAAGCACAACTCGTTTGCCTGGCCATAGACACCAGATGTGTCAATCATATATCATATAGGCATCCCAGAAACCAAGGGGGACTCAGAAGGTGTCAGGCAGCTGTGTAGAGTTACCTGAAATACTCACTGAATAAAACAAACAAAACAAACCTAAAAAGTAAAAATACTTTGTGTTATGTCATTGCAAGAGCTTCCAAACTTATATTCTTCCCAGGGGAGTAATTCCTTGGAAAAAACAAACCAGCATTGCATTTTCCAGCACAAAAAGGCTGACTCTGAGGAATTCCTCCAGCTCAGCCCTTGGCAAGTGTCAGTACATTAAAGGCAATAACTGAGCAATTACGCATCTGGAAACAACATTCTGAAGGTGGAGACCTGGCTGTGCTGAAGTTGGTGTAAACAGGCCTCTAAACATCACTGAGGTGTGACATTTCCGTGGGCTGATGCTGAAACCAGTGGGTACAAATTGGACATAGCAATGTCATCTGGAAGGTGGTCAGCAGCAGGGATTAGAGGGTGGAAGCTGTGTTGGGCAGTCAGGAGGAAAAAGATGACATAATCCTCTCTTATGCTATTCCTCATTTTGTTTCCTGATGTCCTGCCAGAGAGAATATAATAACCAGCAATCCTGGTGTGTGTCATCCAAACAGGCAAGGAAAAGTTCCCCATGACAGAGGAGATTTTAATAAGTGACATTCATCTGCAAAACCTCAGGATTTACAGTTTTCCTTGCAGCATTTGACTCATAACAAGGAAGGATGATGAGTGTATAATGAGAAAATACTTCTGGGTAGCAGCTTCTCATCTCCTGCCTGAGAGGTGCAGATCATTCCTGCTATCCCCAAAATACCACTGGGAGCTGCAGGTACTTGATGCCTTCCCAAAAGCAGGCTTGGCTTATTCATGCTAGACAAATCTAAACTGGAAAAGTGAGTAGTAACCAGGAGTGTAGGCAGAGAACTGGGCTTCCCATCAAGTTGTTCAGCTAGGATTGCATCCAAACTGTTTTACAGTGTGGAACTCCCACTGGAGCTGACTCAACTGCTGAGTGTTAAAAAAAATATGAAGCTCAGGTTACAGATTGCTTCCCCAGCCTGACACAGGCTTTATTCTCTGCCTGCAAAGTCTCATTGGAAACTTTCTTTGAATTAGCCAAGACCATCAAATGGGTTCATCTGGAGTACACAGGTCAGAAGCACTAAAAAAAAAATCAGGCTTGCAAAGGAGTCATAAAAACACAATATTTGAAGATTAGAGGCTGCTTGACTTCCTGGCATACAGCAAAAGTCCTCTTTAGTCCTCAATGCCAAGCCAGTTTGTACCATATAGGACAGCATGGGGGTCATGTTCCTTATACAGGACACCTAGAACTCTGGTAAATGAGCCTAAATACTTGGAGACCACATTTTCCCTGAGGTTAAATGAGCAAAATGACAGCTCTTGCTGCACTCACTGGCACCAGATGACAGCATGTGCTATTGGTCAACAGAGTTGCCAGGTGGGGTGGGTGGTAAGTCCTATAAGCAAGCTCTTTATATTCTGTGTGATTTCATGGCTCAATTGATCACACAGACACATCATTACAGAGCTGTGCTGGTAACAGGGACAGATAATGGTGCTGTCCCTGTCATGTCCCCCATAAAAGGGAATTATTGCCCTGCCTTTTGAATCAGAAGAAGAAAGCAGTGGCAGGGTGATTACTTTTTTTAACTGTTGCTTTTTTCCCATTTTTAATATGCTCATGTATACATAAGGATCAGTTCTCAAGAAAAATGTATCTATCTGATTGTAACTGGGGGAAATTGAAAGGATATACTTGCATTAAATGTCAAATGGAGTTGATTTATTCTGACTTGAGCTACCTCAGTCAGTATATGCCCGATTATAATATCTGCTGACTGCATAAGTACCACAAAAGGATGTTAAATTCCATGTACTGGGTCTTAAAAACCAGAACAGAAGCATGCAGCATTATTATCTGATACAAGCAACTGAATGGAAATCAAATAAAACCACAGTGTGCATTTGATGTTACCGCTTTCATCCAGAGAAAAGTCATCCTGTGCATAGCGGAATTTTTCTGGACCACAGGCGATAAACACATCATCATCCCCAAAGAAATCGTGGAGACAGGTCACCTACAGAGAGAGCAAAGTCATTCATTTTATTTTTAATTGGCAGCATTCTGATGTGGCTTAGTTTTAATTTAAACAGAAGGGAGCTGTGTCTCTGCTGCTCCCCCCATCCCATGCTGGTTCAGTCCTACTTTCCGTAGCACTGGTGCTCATCTGGGCAAGTCAAGCGGAACAGTGTAATTAAAAAAAAAAAAAAAAAGAAAAAAGAAAAAACTCAAACAGCTACCTTGCAAATTCGATGAGGAGTGGCACTTCTCATCCATTCAGGAGCTGATAGAATACATTAGTCACCCTAACGAATGACACAGCGACTTCTAAAATAAGAAGCAGAGGTGCTCCCTGTGCCATGTCTGTAAGCAAGGCCGTGACACCATTGCCCTTGCTGGGGAGGGTCTCACAGAGCCTAAAAACTCAAAGAAGCACTAAGAAGGCAAGAGCTACTGGGCACAGCACAAGAGTGGAAATGTGACTCCTCCTGAGCAATCCTGATGACAAATTTTAAAGCTGAAAGATTTACTTGTGCTATTGATGGAGAGACCCAAAATATGCCTTGACACCTTTCCCACTGTGCCAGCTTCTCCCTGCTTTTGCCACCCAGACAAGAGATGACAAAGCATCATCCCTCACTGCAGAGCTGCCCATCCCACAGAAGGCTGAGGCTGAGAAGGGTGGTTAACAGGTAGGAGAGACACATGAAGCCTGGAAGGGAAGGTTGCAGCAGCCAGTGTGGGAACTCTGCCCTAGGACAGCTCTGTGGGAAAAGGAAGAGCAATAGCTTTCAGTTACTGTGACCCCTCTCTGGGGACTCCACAGGGGCAGGATGTAGAAAGCTGTTTGTGATAAACCAGACACGGTCATGCTGAGCAGGGGCTCCGAGCGCCTTGCTCCCAAACAGGAGGAAATTATATCTTGTAGCAACTAGAGCTCCAGCCTGTGCCTTGCCTTGCAGCACCAAACAGAAGCAAAGCACAAGATATGGGAGCTCTAGATTCTCTGATTTAATCAGAGAACTGATATCTGAGAGTTTGGAAATCTGAAAATGCAAATAGGTTGCAAGAAGCATGCCAGCAGGAGAAAAGTTTAAGATGCCATCAGGTTGGGAGCTGCTCCTCATATCCCCACTGTTCTACAGATAATGGACTTGTTTTAGCAATATTTAACAATATCCTGACATCCCAGTCATATACTGACCAAGTATTGTGTCAGGAGAGCAAAAATGCTCATCTGAAAATGCACCAGTGTGGAACATCTCCAGCATCAGTCAGCCTAGTGCAGACCACCAGCCACACATCTGAGCACCTGGTGGAGCCCAAGGGGTTTTTTTAAAATTCCATTTTTTCAGGAAACCATTCCAAGCAACCACAAGACTGGCACTGACATTTATAATGGAGGTATGAGGCAGATGATGTTGATGGCCAGTGTTTTGCCATGTCTGAGGTTTCTCCAGGGGGTGAATGCACTGCAAGGAACTGGAGAGAGCACTGGATATAACCATGGGGAAACAGTTTCACTGTAGGCAGAGCTGAATTTCTGTATCTACTGATCTCTTTTAGCTGGACTGTGAAAAGTTAATTTCAAGCTCTAATAAATCAACTATACAGAAGGCTTTTGGCTATCTTAATAAGGCTCAGTATTTCACACTGGTTAGTATAATGTATAATTAAAGTACTGCCTACAAGTGCCAGCACTGGTTACAATGCCAAACATTAGTGAAAGGCTTGCTTTTACATTGGCATGACTTGCAAAATAGAGAAAGCTGAAATCTGCTATGCCTTTGATCAAAGTTAGAATTTTCTTTGCTAACTTCAGTGAATTCCTATTTCTGATTATCTAAAATTAGATTGGAAACAGTTAATATTATCTATAGAGAATTCTCTCCAAAAAAAGATGACATTTTAAACCAGCACTTGGTATTACAGCATTCCTCTTGAGGACTCGTGGCACTGATTCATTTGCAAATAATTGGGTTTGGCTCAATATACAAGTTCCCATCTGAATGCTAAGCACTGTACTCATGCCACAGAAAAGACTCAGGGGTTGCTTAGCTCACCACTCAGTGCAGAAACCACTGCTCAGTTAAACACAAAGCTGGATCACAACATCAGAATTCAAAATTTTCCAGCCTTTTACATAAAATAAGAAAGAACCCACAGGTGCTTTTGTAGTCTCCAGGCCATAAGTCGAAGTGTGTATTTTGTCCTTGACTCCCCACAACCAGCACAAACAAAAAGAAATACCAGTCAGTCAAGAGAACCTTCAGATCAAAGCTCCAAACAAAACAGAATGGGAAAATTCCAGCATGCACAAGAACAGAAATCTGATTGCATATCAAGTTATTTTGTGTATTTTATAGTTATGAACATCTGGATGGATGAGTACTGGAGGCTAGTAAAGAATTAGATAATCTAGTTACTGAGCTCCTAATATTCAGGAAACAATAACTTCTGTATCTGCTTGATTTGTTCCTCTTTTCTTTCCTGCTATAACTTCCACTATTAAGAACTCACCACAACATAGTAGAAAAGGCAGCCAAAGTCAAACCCCACTTTCCTTAAATAGTGCAAAACATTGCAAAATTCAGAAAATAACCAGTATCATGTACTATGCAGTCATTGCTCTGTTGCTTATGTTCACCATGTGTGTGGTATTTTCTATTTACCTTTTGTTTATGAGACTCCAGTCCTTGATCATTGGTGTATGTCCCTGAAACATGTCCCATATGGATTCTGTCCACAGGAAGTCACTGGAGTAAACTTTCTTTGTGAAAACATGTGACTTAATTGCTGGATCTGACAGCACCAGAGCCAGCCTGTGTAAGTGGTGGACAGGAAAAGAAAACTATTAGAGGAGAAGCCTAGATATGCTCATTCCTGAAAGACATAAAGCCAAAAAGTGGGACCATGTGCTGCTTGGCTGGGATAACTAGTCTGAGACCTTGATAGCCAGTATGGAACATTTAAGGGTTGCTCTTGACAAACAAGGCCAAACCTCTACCTGCATTAATTGGTGTTTTAGTGACTCCTGAATAACATCACAAGTCTTCTTTTCTCCACTCTTCAGAAATCTTTTTTCTCATGTTCTTGGTAAAAAATAAATAAATAAAAATAACACAAGTCTTCCCCCAAGCACTGTGGACTTTTTGAAAGCATATGTTCCGCTTTACTTACTCTAATCTACCATTCTAATTATATCAAATAATTCACCTGGAATACCACAAAGACCCTGAAAGAAAGTTCACATCAATAAAAGATTTACCCCAGATGATAACACAAAAATCATTGTTTTAAAATGCCACGTTTCCCTTTTAGCTATACATTTATAAAAGAACAAGACAACACCTGAAGTAGCCAGCTAGTACAAGGACTGATTCTCCTGCCTTAAAATAGTGGGTTTGCTGGTGGCTGTTATCATGTACCCTTAGCAATGACACCAGAAAACAGCAAAATAGGAAGATTTTGTCTTTTTCTCTTTTTAAGTCCACAGCCTTTTTTTATTTATAACAAAAATTAAACTTGTGTATATCATTACATTATAGAAGATAAATAGCATTGATTTCCAAGCATGCCCTTGTTTAAAGGAAGATAAAATTTAATTTGAAACTCAGGATTGAAAGGACAATATTGACTTAGGAAGGATCATACTGCATGAAATGTTTGCTCTCCCATTCCTGTAGCTTAACCAATACCAATAAAGGGAATTATTTCTTCACACTCCAGTCGATGAGGCACAAATTTATTTCTTACAAAGTCATTATTTCTAATAGATTTGATGGTAGCATTTTTCTTTGTGACAAGGTTAGATTTTTTTAAAAAAGAAACCCTTTATGTTCTATGGAAGGACTAGATGTTGGTAGAGATTAACAGAGATTTTAGGGAGTAAGGAAGACTGTTTGCAATTCCTTAGGTTTTCATTAAGTGTGGTTTCTTTCCTTGTAAAATGAAATCCTCCTCTGCTTATATTAGAAAAACCTTCCCTGAGAGGACAATATAGCTCGGATTTCCAAGAGGGACTTTCTGCAGTGACAGTCCATTAGTGTCTGCTGCAGCAATTTTAATTGCAGAAAGGAAAGTAGTCTTGTGAGAGCTGCTGAACTGCCTTATTCATTTTAATACAGCACTTGTAGAACTAAGCATTTTTCAGGATTTTGTCAAAATGGAGCTTGTCTCACACATGTCTCTGGATGTGAGCTCACAGTTTGCTGAAATGTCTGCAATGCTACACATATTCTGAATTCACCTGGAAAAAACAGCAGTAGACATGAAGGATCTACACCACTTCTGAGTAACTGGCTCTTTCTACCCTCATCCAGGAGGCAGCAGCTGGTATTTTGAAACTGTAATTTATTAATAAATAAAATAATTTAAAATAATTAGAAATAAAAAGGCTGAAGACTTAAGCCTTAATCTGAATCACTCACCAGTGTAGAACCTCATGTGCCTTATACAGGTGATAAGATCACCCAGCTCCTTTTGTTCCCTTTTACCACCTGCAGAAGGGCATCCCCAAGAGAGGGTACTGAACTGTCTTCTTCACCTTTCAGACAAATGTCTTTGTCAGTTCAGAGAATATATCCTGTTTTTAGCTCTCTCTCCTTTAGTCATAATGACCTTGGTAACTGTTGTCTCTGCAATATCCTTCCCCTTTAAGAATTTAGACAGCAAAACTGTAACCAGTACCACTAGCATTAAAATCCCTAAGCTTCTGCAAATGTAATGGGTATGGTCAAAGAAAACAGATAATAATTTCCTTTCTTTAAATCATTGCACTTCTTCAGCTTGTTGGCTTCCAAAGGTCAGAACAGGGGAGAAACTCCTTCCAAAAAGACCACAGGAGACAATTTGCATGCCATACAAATATTAAGCCCATAGGAACATAACTAAATTAAGATATACTCTTAGTTTCTAAGTTGCTTTGATAAATGTTATAAAGTTGAACATATCCATTTGGTACATTTATTTCAGGTCTGAAAAGCCAAAGTCCTAAATCACAAAGGCAACTGTGCTGTATGGTGTACCAGCTGGGTGTTTGCAATCAATAAAGCACTGTACAGAAACCCAACTCCCACAGACTTCTCCATGGGAAGATGCAGCAAGGTCACACATCAGAGTGACTATGGGAATTAACGAACATGGAGAGTGAGCTCTTCACCACACATCCAGAAAGGAAGAGGTTTCATAAGACAGAAGGGTTAAGGGGATATGATGGAAAATAAAAATGTTGATATTGGAATGCACAGCATTCAACTCATTTTTCTTTTTTAAAGTCTGAAGACTGTAAGCCCAAAGCATTCGCTGAATTGATTTACATTTTATTAGATTCTGGTTTCCTGCTTTTAAAAATAAGAGATGTTTGAATTCAATTATTTCCTCAAAGTATGCACACACCCACTCAATAGATTCCACATTTGCATTCACAGAAAGAGAATTACTTATCCACTTTCATGAAAAAACACTGCTTAAAACTGATAAGCAATATAAAGATGAGCAGGAAAAGCACAGATGTTGACATTCCAAAATGGATCCAGAGTATTCCTGCTCACTCAGCCCATGCCAAGAAGGATATGCAACTGCACTTTAGGGAGCCCTTCTCTGGGCTACCCAGCAATAAAGGAAAGGGACTCTGCTCCCCTGGGCCACCAAACATCCACATGCAAATATGGCCAGTCTGGTTTTGCTGTCCCCTCACTTCTCTGTAGTGAGCCATCATGAAAGGTAGGAAAAGTCATCTCTACCATTTGGATTTCACAGCCCATAATTTGACCTCTCAGTGGAAACATGCAGTGAGATTTCCATTCCTTAAAATACTATTCAAAGTTCTCGACTTTTTCTTGTATTCACAGAGAAAATTTAAGCCTAGCTACACAGTTTGATTGAAACAATCAACCTCTACTCTTCGAAAGAGATTTTTTCCTTCCTTTTTTCTTCCTTTTTCACCTTCAGAAGAGAACATTCTGGGCAAATCAGGATGATCAAGTGTTTTCATAAATGCAAGAGAGGATTTTTACACCTTCACGATGAAAAATGCAGACCCTCTTAATTAGGCTGCATAACTACAGCAGGTTGATCATGAATCCTTTATGCCCACTTGGACTATTTGGTTATAGTGTGACTAAACCACAGCAAGGACACCAGCTCCTGAACAACATACATTATTTCTAGACTAAGCATTTGTGATGCTTATTTAAGTGGAATAAGAAATATTCATGCATGTATGTTCCCAGCAGCTTGTAAGGCTTCATGCATGAAGAAATTCTGCTCCCAAGGGACTGCAGCACACGGTGCATGTTTATTTAAGTATTGAAAATGGGCAAGATTGAAATAGAAGAGAATAAAAAGCAAGAAGGAGGAATGTCAATAGCCAAACTAACCAGTAAGAATGTTAAAGCTGAATTTTAATATATCTGATGAATTAACGGTGCTTCCAAACTGTGTGAAATCCAATTAGCCTCTGGAAGAAAGGTTAGTTTGTTATCCCCATTCCCTATACATATGGAGAGGACTGTGAAACAGATATTCAGGCTGTTGATTCTTTTTATCTAGAAGAAAAGCTTGCTCTTGCATTCATGAGGGTATTAGGCTGAGGATAAATGTGCTGTGCAGTTTGGAGGCATAAAAAGCACAGCCATTCAAATCAATAGATAAAACATTACCCATTTTCCAGTCAGAAAACCATAAAAACAGAAATTGTAGGTGACAGACTGACCTTGAAAGGAAAGATTCCCAAATCAAATTGCCCCAGAACAACGGAACTGAATCTTAATCATCCTCCCTCATCACTCCTGAGAGGAAACAGTAGTTCTGGACCACCCAAGAGCATCAGAGACTTTGGAAGTGGCATAACTATGTGGCCAAGGTCAAACAACACTACTGGAAACAAGAGCCTTTAAAGTATGGACACAGGGAGCCTATCAACCTAGGTGAGGCTGAGGAGCCAATGGGCTGGAATTTCCAGTTAATGGGATTTCCAAAAACGAGCTTCTAAACCCAATAGGTGCTGCTGATCCTGTTGTGCATACCTTCATAAAAGGGAAAGGCTGTTTTTCAGCTTTGTGAGAGTCTATCTTTAATGAAGTACTGGGCGATGGAGAGACATTGGGACATAGATCCCAAAAACATAAACACAACACACTCTACCAGGACTGAGTGGCTTGATGTGTGCCTACAAGCAACCTCTTCTGTCTCCAGGGAGCACAGAAAGAATGTTCCCATTACCTGGTGAACAGGTACAGGAGGGTGAAGAGTCACACCAAGCATGTGCTGCTTGTGAGTGAGCTCTGAGAGGCTGGAAGAGGCCAGTAGCCATATCCTATCCTTGTCTCACAGCTGGTCCCAGCTTCCCCCAGGGAATCCTTATTTCTTCACTCCATTCCACAGCACCTACCTTGTGCATGAGAAGGTCAGAGTCAGTGTCTCCTCAGCCACCCCTCTGCCTGCTGTCGTTCAGCCAGGGAGGATGGTGAGAAAGGGAGGAAACAAAACCATTATTGTGAGAACTGCTACCACCCCCACAAAGTGTGTGTGTTGTCTGCTTGAAATTCTAAGATAATATCTCTCCCTTCCTTACTCACTGAAAAAGTGCCCTGGGAGAGACTTTCCCTCCTTGACATCTTAAAAGTGTTCCTGGCTCCAGTACCTTCTTTTATCAGCCAGCATTATGTAGAAATACTTCCTACAGTTCATTATTTCATGGTCAGATGCATCAAGAGCTTAATTCTCAGCCCAAACATTTCAGAGGACCAGCTACTAGAGCAGAATCCCTTTGTACTTTCACCCACCTGGGTACAGTTATGGACTTCAGCCCACTACAGCAGCAGCCAAAGGTAAACCCTCAGTGGGGAACAAAAATTGATCTATTCTTGCATTTCCATTTTCCAGGGATAAGTCCACTGTCTTGCAACCCACCCATTCTGCCTCACTACTGCCCAGTGAGTAGCCCTGGAAGCAGAGGGCAGCATGTCATCACGGTGCTTTCCAGCAGAATAAAGTTCTGGCAAAATGAAGATTACACAGTTGTATGAAATAGCAGGATTTACTCCTACAGCCTCTGTGATGTGATGCAAAGAAACATATAAGAGAAAATTCTGTCTTCAATTGTCACCCAGACTGACAAAGGAAATTACATGAAATACGAACATTTAGTTTCCATGTAACACAAGGACTTGTTTTACTCACTGAGGTAGCCTTGCACTAAGAAATGTTGTTATTTGAGATTGTCCTGGATCTTGCCAACATCAGTAACTTCCTTCCAAAATAAGTGCTAGGCAAAAATCACTGTCAGACTTCTTGTTATTATTAGTGCATCAGGAGAGTTTGAGGACACTTCAGTTCAACTCAAGGTATCACCACCGACTTTGAGGGCAGCAGTTCTGATCTGGATTTTTCTCTCCCAGAACAGCAGCACACTAACACACTTCACAGTGGATAACCTTGTCTTCAGTGGTGTTTGTTGCAGGCACCATATGTTAATTAGGATTAAGTCACAGAACAAAATTAAATCTCACTTTGAAAGCCACAGCGGCCTGGCCTTGTTTGTCCTACATAACCTTCTTTCCAAGACTCAGAAAGAAAAAAAATAATTTAAAAGAAAACTCACCAAAACACAATAAACCAAGAAAGTAAAATCAAAAATGCTTTCTCTCTTATTTTGTACTTGGCAACTGTGTTTGGACTCTTCTGTCCCATCCTGGTGTCCCCAGCCTAGGGAAGACACTGGAACACAGGGTGCAGCTGAGGGGTTGTGGCACATGAGGACAGGTCGAGGCAACTGCTGCTGGTCGTGCAGAGAAAACTGTGGATGCCCCATCCTTGGAAGTGTTCAAAACACGGTTGGACAGGGCTTAGAGCAACTCTGTCTAGTGGAAGGTGTCCCTGCCCACGGCAGGGGGTGGGACTGGATGAGATTTAAGCCCTTCCAGCCCAATCCATTCTGTGATTCTGTGGCAATTCATGAGCATATTTTTTCCTGGGGAAGATGTTGTCTAACTCCGTTGTAATTAAAAGCCTTTTCTGACGAGACAAGACTATTCTGACAATTCAGCTTATGTGTGTATTTGTATCTTAGCCTGCACTGGTTTTATACAGGGTCATGGTCTCCACCTAGACAGCCTTTCAAATATCCCTGCTATTTGCATCATATCTAAAGATACTTCTATTAATTAATTCTTGGATGCGTCAGTGAGCTCATATTTTGTACAGATGCCCCTTTGTTTTGTACATCACCTGCAAAATCCTTCACGCTTTCTCATCAAAGGAGATGTCGAAGAGTTAACATTTTTACTTCATGCTATCAAACTTAATGGAAAAGACACAAGTATATAATATTCAAACTCCTAATACACATCTCCAAAACTGTCCTCTAACAGTGTAACTTCATTTACAGCCTATGGACCCAAATGAACCTAATTCTTGAATTACATGACAAGATGCAACCAGTTCTGTATCTAATTAACACTGGCTTTGCACTTGGTCTTGCTCACAGCATCAATCCTGTTGCTCAATTCCTTAAATACTCTGTAAAGGCTCCTAGAGGCATTTTGACTCGTTAAATTTCAGTGTTTGCCAGGATCTTTATTACATTGTTAATACTGGAGATTAATGGAAAATAAAAATGGTGGTGTTTAAAAATTAAATTGTAAGAGATGCTATATTAAAGCTAAAGGAAAGTAACAATTGCCATCAAGCTGTTCTTTCAGGGAGCTAAAATTTCTTCCTTAATTATAATCCTGAGCCTGTTCTTTGTATTTTGGGAAATTTCCTGAATTTACAGCAAATGCATAACCCCTCCCTATTGGAACAGGGTTTTTTCACCCTAATTTCTGCTAATCTTTGGATAAAGCTATTCCTTTTTTTTTTTTTTTTTCTAATTAGCATGTCTTTTCAATTCAGCTGACAGCAAACAGAGGAATGGAAAATTCAGCATTATGTCCCGAGCTAAACCATATTAGGGTAGAAATTAACAGGCTGGGAGATAAAAATACTTTGTACAGCACATGCAGTGAGGCTGCTGAAATGGATGTCCCAAAGCCTCTCACATGAAAATGCCTTTTTTTTTGGTCTTTTTTTTTGAAACACATTTCATCCCTCCCACACCTACAGGACCAGCGACAGGTTCTAGTTTAGTATGTAGTAATGTTAATGGAATAATTGGTGCAGGAACAGTGAAATAGATGATGTGTAAAATGGCAGGCTGCATAATTGTCTGGAGTGAGTTCAAGTATTTCTGCAGTGAAAAATTGTCCTGTTTTATATTCGTATCACGTCTCCTTGCTGCTGTGCAGCGAGCAAATTTCATTTGGAGATGATCCCAAGATGCAGTTGATTTACTAGCGGGATTCTGAAAGGCAGAAGGTTAAAACCTTCTTACCCCAAGTAAACAGCACCTGGGAGAGGCATTATAGGGTTCACACTGGTTGTGGGAGTAACCATTCAAATTACACCATTACAGTAAACATATAGCACATCAGGGTGAATCTGTGTCATTGAGCAGTGACAGAAAAGTACCTGATTAAAGGAGGGGGGAATTATTAATTTTTAGTATTTTATCTTTCTTTTTGAAGTATAAAAAATTATAGGAAGGAAGGAAGGAAGGAAGGAAGGAAGGAAGATGAGTTTTAAAAATTATGNGAAGGAAGGAAGGAAGGAAGGAAGGAAGGAAGGAAGGAAGGAAGGAAGGAAGGAAGGAAGGAAGGAAGATGAGTTTTAAAAATTATGATGCAATTAATTTCTGCTTCTGTGAAACATGTAAAACCCATCACATTTGCATGGCATTTCTCATCAAATCAGTTGTAGAGTACTGAAGCAATTAGAAACTAATTGCTCTGAGATTCCCCCAAGAGATATATGATAGAAACAGGAGGTGGCCAGAGGCTTACAAGCAGAACTGGATCTGTTTCTTTCCCAATCTATAAGAAGCAGCAAATTCCACTCCTGGAATGGTGCAGAGGTGACTCTGTGAGCTCACAGATCAGCCTGCTGCAGATGGTTGCACACACTGACATTCCCTTTGTGCAGTCTCTGAGATAATTGGGTACTGCTTTGCTTATTTGAAACACAGAAATAATGCATTTGGATTTTTTTTCCTTCTCTATTGCTGCATGAATTTATCAGCTTTTCACCTATCCCTCACTCTCCATCTCTTCCTCAGCCCTCACCCCTAGAGATTGATTGTCATTTCCATGATTAATGGATCCTTTTTGCTGGTGTGAAGGACACAAACCTGGCATCTGCCACACAGGCAGATACCACAGACATGAACAGGAACTGGACTGAGCTGAGTTCATCCTCAGCAGCACTCTGGTGTGAGACCATAATGAGCACAGGTAGGACCTCGCAGTGGTCTTCACCTTCCCAGGGGTAGAATATTGAAGATTCCTTCCTCCCCTGATCCTTCCTGCTGATCCTCAACTCCACAGAACAGGAAGTATTTCTTGTTCCTTGCAGATTTTAGGTCAGCTTCTGATCTCGCTTACACACAACCCTGGGTCAAAGCACTTCGAGTCCTCTTTCTGACTGTGGAGACCATAACTTTGCAACTACAGTTAAAACAAAAGGATGTTAAATAACTCTTTGTTAGGTTTAGCAAAGCTGATAGCTTCATATTCATATAGAAGATGCAGGTGAGGGGTTTTTTGGGTTTTTTGTTTGCTTTGGGTTTTTTAAAATATTGTTGAGGATGCCTAGACAGAAACGAGGTTTGCTGCATGTTCATGGAGGAAAAGCAGATCCTATATAAACTCATATATAGACACTGCATAAAGACTGAGCATTTAGTTATGAAATGTAAACAGAAGGGCCAAATCCATATTAACACAAGCCTCTTGGTGCAAACCTATTGAAGTCAAAAGAAGTACATAAAGCATCAATTGGACTTTGCTCCCTGATTATACTGACAGCACTTCTAAAACTTTGTATTTTTAGTTTTTTCCCCTCAAATGTTTTATAGCTTCTCTTTTCAGCCTTCCCCTTTCATCTGAGACTCAGATCATTTCTGACAGGTAATCCAGCAGTATCAGCCTCTCCTGTGGCAATCTCTCTCCCCACAGTGGTGTGCTTTCAATTTGCTCCAGCACTCCCATAAACATCCAGCATAGGCTGAGCTTTTTAAATGTCTGCAATTCCAGTCAGGTTCAAGTACTACAGAAACACAGCATTTCTGAAGTAGGAATAAGTGGAGAGAGGTAATTGTAACAAGACCAGTGCTATATTTTCATTGGTGTGTCTGAAGAAATACTTTTCAGTCCATAGTATATATTTTCATCAGGAATGTGATGCTAGAGTTCACTAAAATATCACTGTACTTATTTTTTCCCTCTGTACCAGGGCAGTAAAACATCAGTAACCAAATAAGGCAACGCATGAGCATCCTTTAAAAAGAGTTAAGGAATCATGTCCTGACAATTAGCATGCTGGTGCAGTCAAATCTTGGAGCATCAAATCAGCCATGATACTTGCACACTACAGCAATTTAACAAGCTTTTTGCTTTTGCTGTCTTGAACTCAAACATGTCGAGGTAATTTTAAAAACTTGACACGGTTTTCCCTTTGTAACACAACCTAAATATTTTGTTTCTTTCCTCAAGAGAATACATAATCCACACTATTGTCTTGTTTTACTTCCAAGGCAACCTTCTTGGGTAAGGGAAGAAAACTGGCTGCCTAGAAAATGAGCCTTAGATAATGAATTCTATAATTTTCTCTGCAACTGCTTTTCACTTCTTTGTAACACCAAGGCAAGTTCTCTTACCTCTTAACCAATTCTCTTATCCAAGCTGACATATGTATAAAAAGTTTTGGTGAGAACTGTGTTGTCCCATTTCACTGGTTATCTGATCTGGCTCTGTAGATCCATTCACCTGTGGGTTTGCAAACCAAACTCTTCTGGTTACTACTCATTTTGTGAGATCCTGTTTTGCAGTCAGATTTTCTTCACTGGAAGCAAACCCAGACTGTATCAGCATACAACCATTTAAGGACTACCACGTGGTCATATAACTAAGCATTGTATCACTATAACACACTGACTCACAACAAAAAGTGCATTTTATGCTCTTCTGACTAAGTGGAAAATTTTGACCAGTAGTTGGCAGATGAAGTTTCCAGCCTTTTCCTGAACAAGGTTTTCTTCTCTTAAGGATGCAAATGGAAATCTGGGAACTCTTGTTTTATGACCTGAGCCTAGATTTGGTTTTGTAACCCCATTTAAATGCCCAGCACACCTATATTGAAATAAAAATAAAGCATCGATATCATAAGCTTTGCAGTTGTGCTCCAGTTCTGATACTGTCTTGAAGGGACAGGTCTGAAGAGGACCCTGGGGTGATTATTCAGTCCTTCACATCTCCTTTGATACCAATAAGTGGTGTCTCATCTGCTGTAAGGACAGAATTTGGTCTTGGAATTTACCCTGGTGAGTACAACACCCAGAGAGACACATGGGCAGGTTTGAGCCCTCAACATGCCATCAATGCTTGAGAGCTGTTCTGTACATGGTACAGAATTTAGACAATGTGACAGATGTATTTTTAAAAGAATTAGACAGTGAGAGACAAAGAACAGCAATATCACACGTCGTGGTGCCTGCGATACAGAACTAAGCCATGTGAAAAATAATGCCATTCAATATAGAATTTCCTTGTACTAGATTTAATTTTCTATGTGCTGATGAGAAACTGATCCCTTTTTTTCAGCAGGTAGCATCACACCAATACACAAGGCATCCCATTTAAATCGTATATATTCATTCCGTTGTAATTTCCCACTCACGGTTATAGCCACTAATAAGATGACTATTGCTCTCTTGTTTGTGTACATAGCCCAGATTGCCATTTGGGGGTTAATGAATGATAGCAAGTGAAAGCATGAAAATAAAATTAGCAATGCCCAGAGCAACCCACTTTATCAAACTCACCAGTTTATAGGATTAGCAATGGATTCTGTGCAAATCTCTGCTATGGGTATTACCAGCAAGATTTATGCCAATTAGCAGTAACAGTGCAGATTATTTGAGAAGAGCACTGACAAGAGTTAGAAGCTCCTTGTACTTTCAAACTATGTTGTTAGGACATCCTTTTCAAACATTCATGTCCACCTGGAAGACTATTTTACTCATCTCACAAGTGCTATTTGATTTCTTATGTGCATTCATGGCATAGTTTCCTGAGGCAGTGAAGAAGATTAAATCATTCCTTTTCTAAACTAAGTCTTATAGTAGATACTCTCAGCTTCTTAGTTTCAGGTCAGGCTGCTATCTGCAGAACCCAGCACGTATTAAATTCTCCACTCCTCTATAACAGATGTAATTCTGATCACACAGAGTTCAATGGGGAAATTCCCTACTGATTTCAACAGGCTTTGGATCAAGCCCCAAATCCTCGGAGTAATCAAGGAAAGAATCACAGTAATCTGTTGGTAGGTGCCACTTGACCAGAGGCAGGCTTTAGCCTGTCTCCAGCAGAGAAACATTGCTGATGGAGTACAGTTCCATCCTCCTGCAGCCTGCAGTTCTTCTGTGGGCACCAGGACAGCAAATCCATACACAAATTTCTTTGTTTTTGGGTTTAGAAAAGGGTAACTTTATGTAAGTGTACTTTTCCCATATACTCATACCTACAAGACAGGGACATGGCTGAAGCCAGTGCTGTTGTAGAATAAAACATTCCTCATAAAATCAAGATTTTTGGAGGGAGGATAATTTTTTCTGCTTCTCTACAACCAAGTTCTAACAAACTAATGAACTTCCAAGACAGTATCCTCTCATCTCTGTACAGTGGCTCATTTGGAGCCCTGAAGGATGTGTGATCTGGTACCACTTTCAGCACCTGCAGGACAAGGGTGGCAAGTTTGGTCTAATTACACACACACACACACACAAGTTACAGATAGATACAGAAAGATAGATAGTTCCTAATAGATGCCCTCTGGTTTTGCTCTAAAACAGTTGATAATCTCCCAGCCAGATTTTCCTGAAGAAAAGCTGGTTAATATAACTAGGTATTTACAACTGTGACAATTACATTGAAGCAATTTGCGTGCGGACATAATTATGTTCCTAATGAAGATTAACTTAAATTAAATGCTTTTAATTACAATTTACACAGCTTTTGGCTATTGTGCAGACAGTATTCTGGCATTTATGCCTCACCAGACACGAGATTTATACTTTGCTGTGTCAAAACTGACCAAAATTATTCTATGGATATTTGATGTCAGATGCTGCTGACACTGCAAAAGGGTTCAGTGCTGTGGAAGGATCAGAGGCTGAACCTTTCAAGAGCTATTTGCTTAAACTCCTCTGATAACACTCCATCTGCCTTTGTGATTGAAATTACTTCTACCTGTCTGCTCTAGCTTTCTCCAAAAGCAAAGAGATTTGCTTTTCACTTCAGTAGGAGCATGTGGAGACCTGCACATCTGTATAATTTCCCAAGTCCCTTCTTCTTGACAAGTATGGGAGTCCAGCTTACATATGAGATCCAAATTTGAAAAAATTAATTCCAAAGGGTCCTTAGAGGCAGCATCTTCATTATTCAGAAAATCTTGGCATGTAAACTCCACCTACCAGCATTCAAAAGGAATGAATGATCAAAGCCAGATTACAAATTCATTAGTGATTAATCTGTTATGGAAAACCTTCCCTGGTGCTTTGCAAGAATATGATAGTAATATGATTAATAGTAATACTTACAATAGGATTGTGGCCAACAGAATAAACAGCTACTAAGAAACAACCACAGAAACCTTGGAGCTTCACTCCTAGAGATATTGTTTGATGGAGATGTGTTCAGAGTTCTGTGTCCTCCCAACCACTATGGCCACTCTGCTGGACACCTTTACAAGCCTCAACATCACATGAAGAGTTGGTAATAAGAGACCCTAGCAGTGGAGTTGCCTTTCACTCCCAGATTTGCAATGTCTTGCCACCATTATGTTCTTCAATGCCTTTACTAAATTGGAAGATGACATTAGTAAGGGTAGAACAGAGCCCAGGGCTTCTCCTTTCAGGGTTTGCCTTGTTTTATCTCTCAGCGTGCTGGAATGGGAATGAGTTACAGAAAATATTTCATCTCTCCTCCCTTCTTTTTGTAAGAAGCTGTCATAGAAAATACTATCAGTGTGGGCACACTTGTGACATACTCTACCCCCAGGCTGGATATCCCTGTGGCTTGGAGCCTGCATCATCTTGCTGTCCCTCCCCAGGAGGCTGTGACAGCTCCCTGCCTGGCCTGCTTTTGAAGGGGAAATCAGGTGCTTAATTCCCCTTCAAAGCATAGTCTGATCACAGAGAAGGAGTATTTTGTGCAGCAAGAAACACGAAAGCCTTGAAACATCTGCACTGGGCTTCTTCATAAGCAAAAGCTATAGCCTGTCCTTCATAGGATAGAATATCAGAAGGGTTTATGTTGGGAAAGACCTTTAAGATCATTGAGTCCAGCCCTGATCCAGCACAGCCAAGGCCACCAATCAGTTGAGAATCATGCTCATCCCACTTAGTATTTATTCCAATACATATTTCATCATGTTGATGCATATTTTATTGCACTTTTTGTACCAATTCCTCTAGCATTTTTCTTTTGCAATGGTGCCTAATAACCCATGATTGCAAATAGCTCTGTGTGCATGCTTGTGACTCGTGAGATTCACTTCTGTCCCTCAGTGGGAATTATCTTTCCAGACTTTCTGTGTATTGCTTCCAGTTTAGTTCTCTCTTCCTGGGTTTCTCAGCCCACACAAAGGAAATGACAACAAGTTTTCACCATCAAATTTTCAAGGACAAGATGTTAAAGCAGCTATTTAAGGTCCTACACTTTCAAATTAGTTCCTGTAAGGAAATCATTAGCTGTCCATAGAAATCACCACTGGCTCTAATGACCCATGTTAGGATTTAAAGCATTTGGAAAAAGCTCCATGAATGAATCCAAAAAAATTTAAAAATATACTTGCAAAGTTAAGGGGCTTTTAATCAAATTCCATGTATTTTTTGTACTCCAATTTGACACATGAATTTTAGCCCAATATACAAATTTCATATGTATTTTTTTCTAGAAGTAGAAATGCATCCTCTTCCCAACACACTTCAGGGCAAAAGTAATTAAAAGTAATTTGCACACAAATATATATATATATATAATATATATATTTATAAAGCTACCATCTTTGTGGACACCATGGCCAGGGAAACACAAGAGTAAAAAGCACTGCTGACATTTCTTCAATATGATTCAGGCATGACTGGTCACTGAGAAGGCAATTTCCAAATGTGAGGGTCCCCATTGTAAAGTCACCTCTGAGGTACTGGGTGTAGGAAGCTCTCGGGGCACCTGCCTGATTGTTGCTGGTGACTCAGCACTTGAGGTGAGAGGAGCCTTCTTAAGAATTCATGCCCCAAATTGTCTGCAGCTTTGAAAATCCAAGGCCATACCCTGAATTTGCACTCCAAATGTAGCTGAGGAAGGGGGAAAGAAAAAAAAAAAAAAAGAAGGAAGAGAAAAAAGTGTAGCAAGCAAGAGCTTTGCACACTTTTTTTTCTCTCTCTTGATGTTCTCTAGGCAGAACACCAGAGAACAAAGACCAAATTCACAGGTTCCAAACGGCTGGATTAGTGTACTGAGACCCAGCTCACCAGAAGCAGATGGCCACAGAAGTCCCCTGGGACAACATATCACAGACACCAAACCTTGTGTGGAAAGCAAGAACAAAGCCTGTGATGAGCACATAGAGAACCTACTACAGCCAGAACCTTGTCTGGATGGGCTTCAGCCAGTTTGCTCTTTGGCAAGTAAAGGGCAGATACCAAACTGACCTAATTTAGCTAAAATAAAGCATTTCATTCTCTCACTGAAGGTAACACAACTCACCTTATTCCCTGCTTCATCCTAATCTGCACAGCACTAAGGAGAGTCAAGACATTCCCTGTGCATCCAGGTGCTCTAATAACAGATAAGGCCATTTATCTAATATGAAAAACAGCTTAAAAAGCATCTTCAAGTATTCTTCTACAATAAACAGCAAGCTTCAATGTTTGCAAAGGATGCTGAGAAAGCACTGATGACTCCATTTTAGCTAATTCCCTTTTCCTGCTCCTTCAAATCCTTCTTTTCCCTGTGATAGATTAATAACAAAGATGTTCACCTAGCTGGACACATTTGAGTTAAGAAATGACCCCAACCTTTAGGTCACCATCCTGTTTGCTGCCCTCTTCTTTCATCTCCTACTCTCCACGCACACCTCTCCCACATGGAATTCTTTATTCATTTTAGAGCTGTGAAAAAAATCAAGTTATTTCAGCTATTCACACCTACAGACCCATTTCCACCTCGTGGATCTCCAGGGATAAGTGAAGATTAATTGTGATCTCCCTGAAGTCCTTACTTTGATAAATGAAGTTTGCCTAAATGCTTTGTCCAGGAAGAGCAATTTTGAGCAGGTATGTAGTGCACAGGGTAGCAGTTAAGCACAATGCAGTTGGGAGTTCAGTTTAATTGACAAGGAAAAATAGAAATAAGCCTTCCAAGTACTGTGGGAAATGAGGCTACATTAGCAGGAGAAGTGAGAAAGGTGTGGGAAAGGGTCACCCAGCTGGAGAGGGGAGAAGGGGAACACTGAAGCCATCTCAGCTGTCCTACCTGCTGAGTGACCTCAACAAGCCAAGAGGACCAAGGGTATAAGCAAAGAGAGATCAATAAGGAAGGACTCTTTGGCACTGTGAGGTTCAGTGTGAGCATTTCTATCCACAAAATGAGAAAAATAGAACATGGTTCATCTGTAATGTATCTCAGCTGCCCTGGTAACGTCCTTCCTGAGGGTGCAGCATCATCTCCCACAACCAGCACCAAGATCTCTTTGTCACTATTCTCCAAATGCATTTGATTTTCCCGGATTTTGGTCTCACTCGCCCTTGAATAACTGAATGAAGCACAAGGTGCCTAAAGCATTCTTATGCTTGACTAATTGCTGGTTTTGGAAGATGCTCTTTTTTTCCCCAAATAAAAGGTGCTCTCAGCCAAAGCAATCCTATTTTCTTGAGGCATAAATCCATTCATGCAAGTTACCACCCAGCTTTTGAGGGCTGGAAGACTTAAAAAGTGTCCTCTATTGAACTGAATCACAAGTACTTCTTCATCTCATCAATATTCCCTGAACTTCCCATTCTGAATTCCTGCAGGAGAGAGTGTCTTTCTCTATCAGTGTCCTTACATTAAAATTTTTAATCTTTCATGCTGCCTGCTGGGACCGTCTGAAAAAGGAACCCAGAATAACCACAGTAATCACAACAATTCTAAACTTTGAACTTAAATTCATCCATTTGGCACCTGTGATTACTGAATTTGAGCCCAATTTGACACCACCCTTGTTTTGACGCAGATTTGCCACAACACTTTCCTTGCCATGTGCCAGTTCAATTACAAATACTCTGTCTCCACACTGCTGCCTTCCAGATGCACTGAGTTTCCCTCCTGCAGACTACAAGAAAATGACTTGGCTCCTTTTACACTTCTTTCTTTTTATTCCATTACATCAGACAAATAAACAAGACTAATTTGCATTAAGTTAGTACCTCACAACTCCTCACACTACTTTTTTCTTCTGAAGAGAAATCCAACCACATGCACTGGTAACTTGTATGCTTAAATATCCATATTCTTTCTTATTCTAGGGAGACAGGGAGGGACAGAAAGCATGAGGAGTTAGTACAACATCTCCCACAAGGCAAGTGCTGGTTGTCTCATATACCAGAACTATATATTATTTGTGTTCAACGACCAAATCCTGTTTGAGCTTCATTTTCAGTCCACCATTTTTATATAAATGCTGGAGTAAGAGGGGAAGAATCTGGCCAAATTCACTAAACTAGGTGAATAAGGCACTGAATATTTGCTTCCTACACATCGTTTTTTTCTAACTTCCCAGATCTGGTATTTCTGCTATAAATCACCCTGTGATATTCCTTGGAGAAGCACAGATCCATAGACACAGATGCCAAGGAAATGACTCTGCTTATTGTCCTCACTCCCCAATGAGCAAACCCCTGGCAGAGCAGGTGCTCACTTTACACAAGTCCCTTCAGACTTGAGATCTGCTGCAGGCAGCAAACACAGGTGACCTATTTGATAGGGCTGAAATAATAATCAAACTGATACTTCTTATAACCAAGGAAACAAACTTTCAGACCTTACTGATGTCCCTCTCGTGCTAAACAAGAAGATGAACCTTTCCACTTTTCCACTGGACACACTGGATTTAGATGACCTGAGCATTCAGCCTTCTACATTTTTCTTTCTTTTTGCAAGAAGGAGGTGACATACCTCCCAGGCACCCTTTCATTCACCTGTGCAGATATATGTTTTACTTCTCTGCCCACTGAGGTGTGTAAAAATGTGTCTTTCCTTACCTGTCTCCCTTCATAACCACATGTGGAAGCTGTTGTTGGCTGACCTGTCAGCCAACCATACTAATACAAATTGGTGCAGCATCTTGGCAATGGCCTGTGTGAACCAAGGCTGTCTCCAGACCAGAGCTACCACAGCAAGGCAGAAGAGCCTTGTGTTTGCTTCAATTCTAATTTCCTGTAGATCTGGGGACCTCACACCACCAGGGCTCTTCTCAGACCACGTTGCCCACAGCCCCAGGCTTTGTTCCGTTGCTTACACCAACATAAAGTGAGTGTAGGATGCAAAGGAAGACAGAAAATCAGGGGCTCTGTGGCCAGCTGAGCAATAAACAAGCACCTGCACTAACAGGATTAAACTTCTTGCTAGATTACAAGTGTGTCAGGTTTACAAACAATCAGATTGGGGCCGTGCCCTCAATTTGCAGCATTTGATGCTACAGATGCCAAGAAGCTCTGGGGCAGGCACACCCAGGCTTTTGGTACATGCATATTCATATTTGGAAGCTCATCATCTCTAGCCAATCATTTTCCTATTTTCCTTTCAGCACATTACGTGGATTTCTATCTCACCCACCTCTGATCAAGGTTCAGTTTGCCTGTCCCCTGCCACCACACTGATGACATGGGCTTGCTAATGGCCTCTGCACAACGGAGAAGCCAAGTGAAACCTGAAGCAGATCCTTCTCAGTGAGTAAAAGTCTGAAAAATACCTCCATAGGAGTGGAGAAAACCTGGAATCAGAAGTCTCTTTTGTCTTCTGCAGCATAAACAGAACAGAATCACACACACACAGAATACTCTGACCCAATAAGGACAAAAGGATGGATTGATAAAGTCTAGTTCTGCTTACAGATTCTCTGGTGAGATTCGAGTCCCAGAATTGCTTCACTGTTCCAATCTGTCTGTTTAGTGCATTGTTGTAATCTCCTGTAAATTAATCAGCCAGAGTAGGACCTCGAAAGGTGCTTGTTTTACCCTGCCACCAATGCAGCAGAGGAAAAGGGATTGTGTCCTGGGCGAGGGAATGCGCTGGACAGCAGGAGCTGCGACGGCTCGCAGTCCAGCTCTGACATGTGCCAACGGCACAAACAGAATGAAAACAAGATCATTAGGGAGACACCTCTGAGGAAAATTTCCCTTCTAAGCCAGACAGGAGAAGTTATTTCTCGGAGGTCTTTTCTGTGAAATGCATCTCGTCTGCCACAGCTCAAGCGGCTCAGCTTTTCCACGTTGCTGAAGCGATTCCTTAAACAAAGGATGTGCTGGGAGCTCGGTTACATCACTGCTGCCGGCTCCGGCAGGCTGCTGAGGAGGTGTGTGACTCCATCTCCACGGAGATGCTGCACGGTCAGTCCCGGGCAGCCTGACTGCGCTCACCTCCCCTTCTGCTGAAGGAAGTGTGCTACGAGGATGCAGCTGCCTAGAAATTATTCTGAGCTAAATTAGAAGAGATTTTTCTTCTGTACATTTTGGTTTTCCTCTGCAGCAATGAAGAGAACAAACACTGAACCTCCTGGCTGGAGCTGCCTCAGATGTTAAGTGTTGATTGGCTGAGCAAAAATAGCAAAGGTTGTTTCACAAGGTGGTCGTCTAGTGCCTAAGTGGATAAAATGGTAGATTTGGTCTAAGAGGGAATCGAGTAATTTCTGAGACTGGCAGAACAATGTTCCTATTAACAGTATCGTGTTCAGAATCCTCTGAACACCCTTTCCAAATACACTTTTAACTGGTTAGCACTTAAGCAAGGGACAGAAGTAACTGTTACAAAGGACAAGGGAAAGCAATATGAACTACAGCTTTAGGACTGGATTATCACCTAATGTAAGTCAATAAATCTGCACTGTCTAATAGACCTTCCCAGGCTTGTATCAGTTCTTTCTCTGCAAATAGCACCTCAGACCTTCCTGTTTACAGCATCTCAAAATCTTGCTTTGGGGATATTCTAATGTCAAGATGGATCTATTTTTCTAACAGGTTTTCACAAACATAACCCAAAATGTGACAGTCAGACAACTCCCAGACCAGCCCTGTTAATGGATTTCTGCAAGTTCAAGATCTACATGCATTGTGCTTTGGGAATATGTTTATTTTGAGTGCAATCAGAAATAGCATCTCTTCCACTGTGCCATCAATTACATGGGTGCTATCCACAAGTAATTCTTTTACAGCTCTCCACTGAGAGTTCAGCATCTTCCTCCCAGCTGAAGGGAGGAAAGGGGATAAAAACTTAGACAATCATGCCTAGTTGCTAGAAATCCACTTAACTGGTATTTGATGTAGCTGAGAATGCAGCCTCCTGTCTCTCGCACGAAGTTGGCAGCACAGAGGTAGTTAGCCTGCTCAGGAAGGAGTTCACATATTGAGGCATGATGCCCAAATGGCACCAGTCAGAGTCCCTGTGACCTGACACCAGCATTGCAGATGTGCAGGGGAATACAGCATGGAAAGGAGACAGCTGAGGATGGTGAGGGCAAGGTGAGGACCTGCTCTGCACCATCTGGCAGGCACAAGATGTGCTCTGGCTCCCACAAAACGCTGCAGTGGTGGCTCTTTGAATATCCCAGTGACCCCAGAGGTATGGCAGGTGCCCAGGGCACAATGCCCCTGGGAGCTGCTGTCAGAGCACACACCACTATTGATCCCACTGCAAGGACAGTGCTCAAACTTCTTTATACTGAGAGCAAGGCCTGTGGGCACATGCTGAGAACCCAGCTCACTACCCCCTTTTACTCCTACGACTGCAATGTAGTCTAATAGAAACAATAAAAACCTTGAGCCTATTTGTGTTTATTGTGTTGATTTTCCACAATTCTGTCCAGAGAAGCAATGCAAGGCAATACTGAGCAGCTGCTGTAGTTTGGTCCATGCTGGTACACTGTACACCATCAACATCTACATTCAGTCAGGTGTTACCTGCAATCTCCTTTATATTAATCAGCACTTGCTGCTGGTATAACTTTCCACTTGACAGGCAAGGTAGGAAGCTTTAGCCTGGCCATAGCAGCATGGCCCATCCAGCTATTCAATATGTGAGTTTGGCAAAGCCTGGCTGGTAGCTGTATTAAGACATTTGTGAACACAGGTAGATGTTGTACTGTGGCACTGGGCCTGTTCCCAGTCTGGGGCCAAGGTCTGAGTCTGCAGTGTGTCATGGAGCTTAGCCTCTCTCTAAGCTTGGATATATTCTCCCTTGTAGATACCATTTAAAATCTGGTACCATGACACAGGGAAGAGACAACAGCCATGTACATTTCTGCAATCACAAGAGACATCATTTTTATGTGAGAAGAAGTAGAAAATACTGAGACAGCACAGGGCAACGGAGAGCAGCACTGGTGAAGTACTGGGTGGGGCATCAGATCTGCAAAGGCAGGAGAGAGGGAACACTGCTCCAGCCCCTCCACGTGCTGGTCAATGAGGCAGGTAGGACACATGAACTGAAGCTCTGCTCAAGACATGATCCAGTGAGGCTGGAAGAAACCTCTGGGGTTTATCATTTCTGCCTGAACTGCAAGGAGGTACTTTTCCCTTCCTCATAATTTTTATGCTAAATTGTTTCAAATTCTTGGCTTAGGAATGTGGAAAAAGTATAAAATGGTGAGTGTGATATAAGCTGTCTGCTTAGGCACCTTCAGTTCTAGAAAATGCTGATGCAGGGCGTCAGAACCAGAAAAGACCAGAATTGCTTTAATCAGGCTGCAAAAATGACATGCAATTATCAAAGCCATTAGAAAAGGCTGTATTTGCAGGGAATACACACAGAAGCTCAACACAGCCACAGCCTCTAGATTTTTGAGGGATTCCTTAATGTCAGAAACTGAATCAAACCAGAACAGGGACATCTGCATGAGGGGACAGTCCTTCTGTGGGACTGAATGCACACAGGTCACTAACCCCATGCTAAAGACAAGGAAAACAATACAAAAGTAGCTTTTGGGGATGTTGTGACCTTTGCTATTACAGAGTGGTTTATTCTAAATGACAGAACCATTCAAATAACTGGGTAACAATTTCCCCTCCAAAAATTACATTTCTGGCTACATCAGACATTGCTGACTCTAAAATTATAGTTTGTCATAAAGTATGTTTTCCAGTCCTCGCTCCATAGGAGCGAGATGGGACAGTGATATCACTCCTAAGGAAAAGCCACAAACGCATAAGTGAGCTACAGTCAAATTCAATTAAAAACAACACAAGTATTTAGAGCTGCAAAGAACAAAACTTTCCACAGCCAGCTGGCCTAGGGAAAAAAATAAAATCAAGACTTGGTTTGTACAGACTCTCTTGTGTGGCAGCAGATTTGACTCAGTGTGCTGGCATTTTGGATGCAAATGCTCCAAGGGCTGCACTGGCAGAATAGACTCTGCATTGAATAGATACAAAGGCCTGACTGTCGAGCCTCATTGGTGCACCGGTGAGAAGCAAATCCAAACTGAAGCTTCAAGTAACAATAGGGCAAACAAAGAGCAGCCAAGAGGGACTGGGGCTGCAACAAGAGAGCAGGCATGGAGCAACAAGCTTCTGCAGTGAGAAATAAACTAAAACAAATGGCTGGTTTGGAAAAGATTTGGCAGTGGAAGTAACAGGACACATGTAGACAGATTTCTTCCAAATGGCCAGCTAACCACTGCTGCTTGTAAAGCTGTGCACACATTGTGCTCTGGGTTAGTGGTTAATCCACAGCTGACTGAGACTCACCCTGTCTGTGCTGGCATGAAGAGGCATCTAACAAACAGCAGGCTGGGAGGAATGATGCTCAATAGCAGCACATCCAGGTGCCTGACTTGCACACACAGTTGTCTCCACAACCAGCAGCACAAGAGATACAAACATGGGCCTTCAGAGGCTTCTGCGGGTAACACAGTTAGTTTCCTGCTCTGATGTGGAACAACCTGGTGCATCCTTATTTTCAGAGGTGGCAATTCAGGAACAATGCTGGTATTTTTGGCATAGGCAGCCTTGGATGCATTGGACCATCACAGGTTGTGGCCTGTGGAAGTGTTCTATAAACTTCATTGAGCTTTGGGTGAGGCTTTGCATGTGAGCAAGAAATGTGTCTCCATGACTGAGAAATTAATACAAATCTATATGGAAAAGGATGAGTTCAAGGCACTTCCCAGGGCCCACCATGTGCTGTACTTCAGGCCTTTTAATACTTCTTTAAGGTTATATAATAATGTAAACTACAAGTTTATTCAGAATGGCACCCCATGCACTGATGGACATGTCTTCCAACTTGGGCAACCTGAGTGGAAGCCCAGGACTCCATGAGCACTGCCAAGCTTCAAGGCACAACCTGGATTGCTGCAGGGCTCAGCAGTGAATCTTCTTCCTCCCCCTCCTACAGACCCAACTGTATTGCCCAGGGAGCATTTCCAGCTGAAGCAAAGAGTCAGCCAGGGGCAAAATGAAGGAAGGACTAATGGTCTCATTTGGTGTGGCAAATCCTCTGAAATCCACTAACAATTTAGGAACATAATCCCCTCATTTTTATTATTGACATGCTTCAGTCTTCCGTACAAATCAAAGAGTACAGTTTCCCTACTTCACAAACTTATATACAGTGATTTTTCTTAAAATAGGATGGACTCGTCAAACTGCCTAGTAGGAATGTCTTTGCCCCTGAACACAGTGAGGATTAAGGTGTGAAATTCCTATTAGGGCAAGGGGATTAGGCTGTTGCATTTACATAAGGATTTGACACAGAGGATCAGTTCATGGGTCGGTGTGTGCAGGCTGATGCACAGGCTCTGTGAGGGGCTAATAGCTGATGTTTCAGAAGACAGGGAAGCTCCTCCTTCACAAATGTACTTACATCTTTCTGCAGGATGCTGCTTGGAAAGGCCTATTCCTTCTTGATCCCTTCAGGGATAACTATAAACCCTAAAGCATGAGCTAAAGGATTGCCCCGATTATTGTCTCGATACATTTACATCTGAAGCAGCACATTGGAAAGTAATCGGTGAGGAAAACTGCTAGATTTGGAATCAACAAAATGTATGTAAATACCCATGCATGCAAAAAATATTTGGTAAGCACTAGCTCGGGGATAAAAACTATGCCATAGAACCTCTGTTAGAGTGACAAAATGATTTCAGATCAAAAAAAAGAGACTATAACTCAAGCATGTGTTTTTTAACAAAGAAATTCTACCCAGGCTGCTGTCTCATCACTGAAATGGTTCATGTAATATGGCCCTGTGCAGAGATGTGGATGTAGAAAAGGTACAAAATCCCCAAATGTCCCTACGACACCTGCTATCACAGCTCATGGATGTGAGCCTCTAAAATTCAGAGTCGTCATTCTCACAATCAGATCAGAAGATCACATCAACTTAGTCTGTTCCCATAGCAGCTCTGCATGCAAGATTTAGCACCTGTGTTAGGCAGGTGCATTTCCAGTTCTAATTTCTCAATCTTCCTTGGTTTTAGCTCTAGGAGAAGAGCAGCCCAAATTCTCAAACGGTAGTTTTATTTCTGCATACTTCAGGACTTCTTAACAGGGAAGGAAATGCAGAAAGCAACAACAGTTTCTTGTCCTGAGGTTAAGAGCAAGTCCTTAGTACATTCATATATCATTTTATCCGCATTAGTGTGCATATCATCAGTGGACTGTAGATATTCAGTGTTAAGGTTACTAGTTTGGTTATCACATAGCACCTTGCATAATTAAATCATCCAAAATTAGCTAACACCTGACTAGAATATATATATGTCAATATATTATTCATTGTTTTATCTTTCACAAAATCTCAGAAGCAACATACTCTTCTGAGGTAGAGAAGTCATTAATAGCTATTTCATAGATGTGGCCTGCACAGCATAGGATTATTACAGAGAATGAGGAGGCAGGCAGTCACACACTGGATTAAGGAACAATGATTCATAAATCCAAATCCCTGTCTCACATGTTGCTTTTATATAGAACCTGGTAAAAGCCTGCCTGAACCAGCAGGGGATTCAGAACCTGAATCACACCTTTTAATTTTATTCCTGCATTTCTGAAATAAAAGGCCACTTCTGGCACACGCTGTCACATCGCTGACTCTGGAAGAAAAAGGTGGATGTTGAAGAAGCCATAAATAGTAGCTGCTCATGCTCCGTTTCCTATTATGTTGACTTTGATTCAGATCCCTGCAATTAACAAGAACAAGAGAAAGACAAATAAAATTATCCCAGCTGTTTGTGGTGGACAGCCCTGGCCTCCCAGCTGAGAGCTCTTTGTGCTGCTGAGAGCGTCACCAAGCAACCAGCCCTTGCAGCTGCCAGACTGCAAAAAAGAACTGAAAGCATGACTTATGGAAAGGAAGCACATGTGAAGGTTGGGACTAAATCAATCCTCACTTTGTCTCCTGCCCAAAAATGGCACCAGAGATCACCCTCAATGGATCTTACCCGCTGAGGGGGCAGAACCCGGATGCTTATTTTGTTTTAGAAGCCAGACTCTTGCAGAACTAAGCCCAGGTACTCTGTGAACTGTATTTGGATGCAAGGAAAAGAAGAGGTTTCGGTATGTTACGATGCTATTGAGACAGTATTCCTCATCAACCTTAGCTGGTGGTCCAAAAAACAGCAGAAGGTGGCCTCCAGTACAGCTGCCAGAATGACCATATTGTCCCAGTTGTAAGTCAAACCCACATGTAAGTCAAGTGGAGGTGAAAAAAGATTGTCTGATAATTGAAACAGTATGGCAAGGAAAGCCAAGCAAACAGGCAAATCCCTATGCACGTGGGTGGGGAATGAATAAAATGGGAGGGGAAAAAATTGAGAAGCAAATGATGGTTCAAACTGCACTCTAGGTATTACTGATTTTATTGCAGCATTAGCTCCTAGAAAACTGTTAGAAATGAGTAATATTCTATTACTTGCAGAAGCTAGGCAGGGTTGAAAAACCCTGATCAATACAATCCCTGAGCCATATCATCCCTCCAGCTCTCAGCAATCTTACAAGTGAATCCTCTGTTTTACCAAAAAGTAGCTAAGACATAGATGTGTGAAAACGTTTCCAACTTGGATATCAAAGCCAAATTGACAAACTCATTTCAGCCTCCCTTTGAGTTTAAATGTGTCACAGCACTCCTGTCTGAAAACACCAAATTAATTGTCTTATTCTCAGTCACACACTGTAGCTGCATACAGGATACATGCCAGGAGCTCTGAGACCCACTCCTGAGTCCCTAAAGCACATTGCCTCTCATCTGTGACATATTTCCTGTAGCAACTACCTTCTTCTGGTTTTGAGAGAAAGAAGGTCTTTGTGAGTTATGCTTAGAAGAATAAAACAAGTTGGTTTCCACTGGTGTTAAATACTTTGAGATCTGTGAATCACTGCTCAGTGCCCTTTTCACCCAACTTTCTTTTTCCTTTTCTACTGTCCACTGTACACTACATTAAACTCTTCACAGATGCAACTGGAAACAAATCAAACAATGAATGTCAGGATCAGATGGCATTTTTTACAGCACTTCTTTTCTGGAAGAAAAAGCCTTCTGCAGCACCACCGTGAAATGGAGTAGTTCTGCACTGTTTGGCACTAAATCACTACCTGCTGCCAAGAGCAGTGCACAAACATTATGAAGAAGCTCATGATATGGACAAAAATTCAAAGAAAAGCAGACATTTCAAAAGCTGTTCTCCATTTTAAAACTGCAAGAAATGCCAAAATTGTAAGGATCCCTGTTGCTCTACAGTGCTAAAAATAACATTCACCAACAACTGTGTTGAGTCTCTTATTCAAAATTCATCCTTATGGCTTTCATTTTGATTGTGAAATGTATTCACCATTTTGCAACCCTACGTGACTAGGGTCATCTAAAATGAAGGAAATCCCTGGTACTATTTACTCCCAAAATATTAAAATTCACTAGAAGCAAAAAGATGCTTCAAATTTCAGCATTAAAAATTTTCAGCATCAGTATTAAGAGATGTAACTTCTTGTTTCTAATCCATTATGAAGGGCTTTCAAGTAGGAAAGAATAACGGTCTTAGTTTCTAATGTTGGATATCTAACTCAACTCTTTGATACACTTAATTTATACGTAATCCTGCAGCCTGCCAGCAGTTGATAAGGTTCCTGATATCTGCACATTTGAGAAAGAGAAGTTTAGTTTATGATGGGCTGAAGCTGAGCTCTATAATGGAAGACTGCTAAGGTTTAAGGTTTCAAACAGATTTTTGCTTGTCTGCAAATTCTTCTTAGCATTTCTCCCCAAATAATTTATCTGCTAAGTTTAAAATTCTTAACAAAGTTGAAACGGCTGCACCAGATTTTTGCTTATTTCCATTATTAAAATAATTTATGGGCTTCTGTTAACACTAGATGGTATTGAAGAAAGGTGAGGGGCATGTTTTTCTCTCCACTCCAGTGATACAGTCTTATAGATAAAAAGAGTGTAAATATTACATATTCAAGAAGTGGCTGAGAGAAGTTAAAAATGTTGAGTTAGTGGCCCTACAGCACAGCACAGCACACCTGACTAAGAACAAGCAAGTATATACATGCCAAGAGCAAAACTTTTCTAAGCATAACTTTTTGTGTCCCTAAAGTAAAGGGCAGGATCACTCTGTGCAGTTTTTACAAACTTATTTCAAGTGTTCCATCATAGAATCATAGAATAGTTTGGGTTGGAAAGGACGTAGACAGCCCATCCAGTTCCAACCCCTGCCATGGGCAGGAACACCTTCCACTATCCCAGGCTGCTCCAAGCGCCATCCAAGGGGCTTGGACACTTCCAGGAATGGGGCAGCCACAGCTTCCCTGGGCAACCTGTTCCAGTGTTTAACAACCCTCATCACAGAATCTTCTTCCTTATATCTAATCTAAATCTACCCTCTTTTAGTTTAAAACCATTACCCTTTGTCCCATTGCAACAGGCCCTGGTAAAAATGTGTCCCCATTTTTCTTTGAACCCCCCTTTAAATACTGAATATAATATAATGAATATAAATAACTGAATATACTGAAAATACTAAGACAACCTATGAAGTGGCCAGTTCTGGGCCCCTCAGTTTAAGAGGGATATTGAGTTGCTGGAGCATGTCCAGAGAAGGGCAACGAGGATGGTGAAGGGGCTGGAGCACAAGCCCTGTGAGGAGTGGCTGAGGGAGCTGGGATTGTTCAGCCTGGAGAAGAGGAGGCTCAGGGGTGACCTCATTGCTGTCTGTAACTACCTGAAAGGAGGTT
>VXBA01004867.1:145204-168546 GCA_013399895.1 Serilophus lunatus | reverse complement strand
TGGGTAGGTTGTTAACCTAGGTAAAGGTTGGACTTGATGATCTCCGTGGTCTTTTCCAACCTTATTAATTCTGTGTGTAATTCTGTGTGTGTAAAGTGGGATAACATGTCACCTGGCTGTAGAAAGTTAGAGTATTCTCCAACTGTAGACCTACAGCTACAGCTTCTCTCAACATCTTTGCATAACTAGACACCTTGGACTCTCAAAGGAAGTTAACCTTGGTGACAGGTCACCCCCATACCCCAGTCACAGGCAAACTCCCAGGTTCATACTTGCAGGCACAAAACCATACCAAGACTTGGCAGCTGTGGAGAGCCAGGTAAGCCTGGATGATTCAGCACTCAACACTCCAGGGTACACACACTCTGAACATTTCTAATCTGCTTTGTGCCTCACCAAAGTCCCAGTTATACTGCGTTAACAAGAATTACCAAGCACCTACATGAGCTATCCCATCCTTTCTAGCTGCTTCAGGAGAAGGTGGGAGCATGGCAGAGGGCTTCTCACTGGAGAAGCTACTTATTTGCTTCCATATTCTGAGACATATCTGAGAACATGAAGAGGTGAAATGGAAAGGTAAATGGAATACAGCAATATTTTAAAAAGTTGCTCCTTTCTGTGTGAATTTTGAATGCATACCATATGCTTTAGCATGCTGTTTCTATTCTGTGCTAAGATATTATTTATTAGCCTGCCTCAGCAAGACCAATTTTCTTTACAGAACGGTTGGTTTTAATTTAAAAGATTAGTATAGGAGTAATTTCTTCCAGTGTATGCATTTACAATCATCCATTATACTGCCTGTTCATCTCAGCAAGTCTCTCACTTGTCTCTCAACTTTATCACAATAATTCTTTCATCATCTTCACTAAGCATTTCTACCTCAAGGTCACCCAAGAAGACAGTAAACACCACTTGTATCTTGATGCTTAATGTTTACTCTGTTAAGAAGTCACTTCTACCGTAGTTTCTTCTTCCAAACTTGTCTCCCACCTATGATAACATTTTTCCTTCTTATCATTACTTCAGTTTCCTTCACAGGTTCTTGAAGGAGCATTCCTTTCTTCACGATTTTTTGAAGTCCAAATGTCCAGTGGCTCTCTCCCACACATGATTTTATCTGTTCTGTTATTCTATAATAACAGATCATCGAGGTTAAAGTTTTTCTTGCAGAAGTTATTTTTGTTCATATCCTGTTATGCCATGTTGTATATTTCACAATTTTTCCTTTCCTTTCAGTTGATTTATGTAGTACAGAGGCTGAGTTCCCTGGTGTGTTTTCACCACTGGAGGTACAGAGGAGAACAGGTACCATAAGTCACTGCTCCCAGCCTTTCTGCTCCCCTTTCACCACTATCATGGGCATGAGGCAGTGAGGAAGGGCACAAGAGATTATGTCAAGAGTGCAGGGGCACAGCAAGTACTTGAGCAAATGCTTCTTTCACAGAATCGTGCACACATCACAGGATTCATTCCTAAAGTAATTTTTCTTTCCTGTTCAAAGGACCCGAATTAAACATCTGTAGCCATAAGCTGTTCTCCTAGTAGCACAGTGAGCATGGCGAGGTGTTTCAGATGGTGTGACCCTGCCAAAACCAGGGATTGATGTCCACAGCCAGGCAGTGACAGAACCAGAGCTGTGGGTCCTGCAGCCGCAGGGGACGGAGCACCGGATCAGCAGCAGGAGCAGATGGTGAGGGCAGGGGAGCAGGAGGAAGGAGCCCGAGCCCTGCTCTCCCCTGCTGCCCCCCAGGCTCACTGGCTGCATAATTATTCCTGTGGAGCCACTAAAGCTCGTTGTGCTCATTGTCCTCCAGATAACAGAGCTCAGACCTGGAGGACTGGCAGGACTGACCTCTCACGCCAGTTCTGACTGAAGCAAAATCCCCTGGAAAAATCCTTCTAATGAATGGTGTGTATTATCTCATCTTCCCCATGTCTGGTTTTTGTCCATTTTGGTCATAACTAACTCCCCTATTTGGGGGAAAAGAAAAAATGGAAAAAGAATTAGTAAAAGGCAGGATGTGTCTTAGACCCACTCTAGCTGAAAAATCCTTGCTCTGAAGAATTTTTCAAGATAAAAAATAAGAGAAAAGCACCATGAGTCAATATGCACTAGTTCCTATTTATTTTAGATTATGTGGATCATTTGAAAACTGTTAGTGAGGTATGCATTTATCTCTAAGAATAATTTAAAAGTAAGCCAACATGTAAAAGTAAGCAAACAAGGTGCACTTAAAGGCTGCAGTAGTAAAAGCAGTAAGAACTGCCTTTGGTTTATCAGGGTGAAGAAAATAAAAGCAATAACAAGACTCAAGGATATCACTGCCAGAGCAAAATAGCCTTAACTAAGGGAAGCGTTTGGATTGCTTAGATAGCAAGTTGAGCTGCAGAGTTGTGTTTTACAAGACTTAGTAAAATGCATTTATACAGATAGAAACACATGTACTCATACACACACTGCTTGCTGTTAACCAGGGACACAGAACAGCTGTTAGTACAGACTATTACTATATATCTACTATACATTTACTAAGATTCAGCAAGGCTTGGCTGCACGTTCACAGGGGAGAGGGTGTGTCTGATGGCTTGGAGCAGTGAATGCTCTGGATATTAGCCCTGCTTATTTTTCCCTATTCAGTCTGAGCAAATCTCCAGGAGCAGGCCTGCAATTCCAGCTCTGTATGATAATCGATTTGCTGCAGCCTGAGGAGCCCTGAACACTGGAATAACCCTCAGCTTTCATGGCTTCTCTCTGCACCTCCTCATATATGCAGGCCTATCTTAGTCAACTCTGAAAATCTGGATGGACCAGATCCAATTTTTTTTCTCCCCCACTCCTATAGACACAATTTTATGGCACACATTTCTGTGCAGGGTCTTTTGTCATCCCTAGGGGAGCTGAGGATGAATGGAGACTGTTTTCCTCTGTACATAAGCAAAGCTATCACTCCTTCCCTTACTGTCCCATACAGAGACCTTTGAATGACTGGCATCATGTTCAAAAGACAAGATGAAGAGGCCTTTGACAACCTCTCACACTCAGTTTGGGCCCTTTGGCAACATGGATTCATTTCCTTAATACTTAAGCTCCATCAAGACACAGACACTATATTAAAAAAATGAAATAAAAAAATCACTGGTTCAGTTCCATGTGCAGTTTCAGAGGCAAGAAAGAAGGGAAATACTGTTGTGCTGGATGACAGCTCTATCACATCATTTCTTGCCAGACCCTGTTACCTGGCTGTTTGCCTTTACCCACACTTAGTGCAGGCTCTTCCTAAAGAAAAGTGTGAGCCTTTTGATTGAAAGCCAGTAATAGCTGAGAAGGGGAAAGAAGAAGTGGTTTCAGGCAGACAGGAAGAATAGGTGGAATTTGCGACAAGATGTGGAATATGGCACCAACCACCACAAGATTCTCAAGGTGTCTCACAAAGGGTGAATTCAGGGTGGTATTCACTCACTCTGTGCTACTGCAGGTAAGGAGAGCTGAGAAAACATACTGTACATGATGCCCCTTGCAGCCTAAGGCTAACGACCCTGGCACACCAGAATAAGCAAGACATTTCACCATTACTAACAGGTAAAATACAAATATTTGATTACTCGAGGTGATCAAAACAATATAAGAGTACACACCTTCAGGTATATACACTTAAAACAGAATCCTTTCAGTGTGAGCAGGAGGGGCTCACATTCAACACTGATGGAATTGCCACTTGAACACCAAAAAGGAACCAGAAACCTAGTTTCACATAATGATACAAACTAGCAGTGAAACAAAAACCTACAAGGCTTTCTTGGCCTGTCCTCAGCTCCAGATATTCGGCCTTATTTCCCTTGCTCATTTTCAGCCCATTTATTCCTAGATAAACCCTCTGGCACTACAGTGAATAATCCTCTTCTCTCTTGGGATTCAGAGTGAAAAGGGAACATGTCACTCTGTATGACAGAAAGAACTGCTAAAATAAAGATGCTAGTGAGGATTGAATTTTCAGCATTCGTCTCTTTTGGGGTGTGAATAGCACCAGGATGCAGTAATAGGGGCCACGTACTTCTAGGTCACCAGGTCAGATCTGACTGCATCTTTCAATAGTTTTGACAGCCTGCCATCTGTGACACAAGTAGCAGGTGTTCATGTGGAGCTTGGTCAGTACATGGCTGCTAGCAACACTCGTGTTACTACAAAATCAGCAATTTCCAGCCAGCAGCAGTGCAACTCTGCAGCCTGCTTGTGGACTGGGAGCCTTGTTGCCTTTGAAGGACAACAGATTCGCCACAGATTTTCACCACAGCCACTGCTAGCATAACAACAAATTGCCAATGAATGCAGAGCACCAAAGCCCTGTGGATGGCAGACATGAGCACAGCACCTCATCCAGAACCTGAAGCTAAGGCAAGTCAATGGCAAAGCATTCAGTAAAGTCTGCAAGGTGATGGTCTCTGCTGTTTCCACTTGCTCCACACATAGAATTATAAAATGGTTTGTGTTGACAAGGATCTGATAGATGATCTGGATACAAACCTCCCACTATCCCAGGATGCTCCAAGCCCCCCAGCCTGGCCTTGGACACTTCCAGGGATGGGGCAGCCACAGCTGCTCTAGGCAACCTGTGCCAGGGCCTCACCCCCCCTCATGGTATAAAATTTCTTCCCAATATCTAGTTTAAATCTGTACTGTGACAGTTCAAATCCATTATTTCCCCTTGTTTTCTCTTGGCAAACTGGTTGAACACCACACTAATGGCAACCAGGTCAGCCTCAACGTTCACGGAAAAACAGGTCTGATCAAGATTTTAGCTGCTGAGATCAGCCTCCTTCTGCTTTCAGAAGCACAGGAATTAGGATTCACAGTGTTCCAGACAGGCCCCTTTCCACCCAGATTCCATGGCCCACAGACCTAAGGAAACAGAAATTAATAAGCATGAGGTTTCCGAATAACATCTCAGAAAGTCTTCTGAATATTTTATCATAAGTACTTTTAGATACACATTCATGGAAGCTCAGCTTATTCATTCTAGTGAATGCTAAAATCCTTGTGGGATACCTATGGACTAATTGGTTTTGTCTGTGTTGGTGTCTAGTCACTGCATGAATCAGGCAGTACTGAACTTCCAGCTTAGACTAAGAGCTCCCTAAAGATAGAGAACTAGGCTGTGTTGTCTGGCACTGTAAGTGACTGGGGTTCAGAAGTTCTTCAGTCCATACATTATTTCTAATCCTCCTTGCATGACACATGGCTGCTAGAGAGGAGTAATCTCACGCAAGCACTCTAAGTTTGAGCAGTCTGCAACACCACTGAGCAGGAGTGAAGCTGGGAGTTAATCCCCATCCTGAGTGATCTGCCAGAGCAGGAGGCAGCTGTGGGCAAAGATCCTGCCTGCACCATTCCCCTGCCAGTGCTTGACATCCAGACCTGTCCTCTTGGTATCAAAAGGGGAGATTTATATGAGGTCTGGCAAACCTCAGCCATTAACAAGAGGGGGAAGGACTGAGAAAGAGATGCAAACCAGACATAGTTTGTTGTTACAGCTTTGTGCAGCAAGGAAGGAAAGTGGGACTCACTGCTTCCCTGTTAGCACTGGCTGCTGCAGGATCCTTTGCAAAAGGTGGGATGCAGGACACACTTGCACCCATCTCCTGCTCTTCCCTCCCATTTGCTTTGGGCTAGAGCTCAGGTTTACATGAGTGCCTGAAGATGTTTTTGTTCTGGGGTTACTCCAGTGCAGTCTTTCAGTAACCAAAGGGGCAGTCAGCTGCCCAGTCTCAGAAGTATGAGGAGTTCTGACATCCTTTCCTTCAGCAAGTGTAATAACACAAACCAATTTGCTTGCTTTGTAACGTTGAACCTCATGCCTCAGGGTGTAAGTTAACTGTCTGCAGGGTTCTAGAGGGAATAGTTTCCCTCTGAACTTTCAGCAACACAGATCCTATTAGGTGCATCACAGAGGTGTTATCTTCTTCTTAAGCATCAATTACATATTACAGCCATTAGAGCCACTTTTATATTTTGGTACAAACCTTGTTCTGTGTCTTATTGATACAATTTCATTAATATAATCAATAAGGTCAATTCTGTCTTGACAGAATTTGGTCCATTGCTGGTATCTAGACTTGAATTTTTTAATTTTTGTTTCAAAATACCACCTTAAATTCAGTGCAGGAGTTCCAAAGTTTGATTATTTTCTTCAGTGCAACTTGTATGGATGCCTCTAAGGAAGATTTTTACTAGTATTACAATACTTAGGAAATGCTTTATCAACTAATTTGTTGACTTTGATCACAAAGTCACAACCTTAAACGTGCTGTGAGCTTAGTCATTCTGCTTCTCCCTCTGTAGCTGCTGCCCTTCCTCAATGCAAAGAATCTAAAATGAAAGAGGAACTTCTTCCCTGGCTGGGAGAGGTGGGCTAGCCCCTGAGGCACTGGCATCAGCTTTGCAAACAGAGAATGAACTTCACTCATCACCTGCCATTTGATATCCTTATCAAAGCAAAGGCTGCTAGAGGGAACCATTTTATTAAGATTAGGAATTCTTTGGAGAGCACAGTTACAAGTACCCTGACATATGGAAATGTATGTAATTTCATCTGATGAGACAGCTCACACCCAGATGGAACAGCAGCACTCTGTCTGGAATAGGCAACAGCCAATGAATAGTGCATGTGTGACTTCTCCCTGTGCTTGAAGGTCTCAAAGGCCAGAAGAGATCATTGCATGTTAGGAGAGCTAAAACACAGTCTGTTCCCTGCTTGTTGACCAGAATATCTCTATTTATGTGGAACTGAAGCATACAAGCTCCCCCTGCTCTGAAAAGCACCTTATTCTGCTAATTTGGCAATGCTAATTGATGGGTTACAGAATAGGGTATTTAGTTAATTAAGACATGGAAATACATCAGATGGAGAAAAAGCTGGGATTTCATAGCACAAAACATATCTTAATACCAAAGTGTAACTGAACATGCCTGATGAATTTCCATCACCCTAGAGCATCACCCAGCATCCCTCAGCCAATGACCAAAAAAAAGGGACTGATTTCAATCACTACATCACTACATGTATAAAGATACATTTGCTGAACAACTCATAAATCTTGGAATAAAATACAATGCAGAAAAAAGAGAAGTTCAATGTGTGCAGAAGACATCAGCTTTTACAGGTCACTTCTTAAAAGCAGGAATGAATGCAGACAGCACCCACTTGAAAAGAAAGGTACAGAAAGCAGATGGGCCCTGGGCTGTCAGTGATGAAACAGCCTCCTCTGTTCCGGAAAACACCGATTTATTGTACACCATGTTGAGAAAGAAGCTCAGGCATGAGCAGGACAGTAAATCTATACAATATTTGCAAAGTCTAGTTCAGACTGCTGCATGCCAAATATCCAAACGCAACTTCATCCACAGTCTCAAATTCCGTTTTCTAACTTGATTTATTAATGACACAAGGAAGAAACTGTCACCAAGTGTTTATAAAGTAGCCAGTGCTCCCAGGAATCCAGACTCAGTTGTGACACTAGATATAACTAAGAGTTTAAAAAAGGAGAAAGAATCTATCAAAACAACTGGTTTCCAACATGATCCATAGACCAGACCAAATTAAAACCTGCATATGTATATTTTAATTATATCTATACTACACACCTCAGCACAACAGCAGTTGTAGTTGTGGAATCAACCACAAAATTTGATCCATTACAACATTTGTTTAATGCACTGAATTCTTTGACCTATAACATTTCCTGTACGGCCATGAAAGTTCCAGTTATATCCCTGTTGGGATTCCCTGTTACAAATCATTTTTGTTTAATGATTTGAAACCCTTTTTGAGTTCAGGGGTGTTGATCAAGAGGTGATGATATGCTCCAAAGAGGGAAAGAACTTGAGTACAGACAGACACAAGACAGCAGATATAAGTGCAAGAGCAACTTAAATAAACTACTTAAACACAAGATGCTAATTTAGCAGTTTCAAGGACTGTATTTTTACAGCCAAACCAAGAAATAAAAAGAAACGAAATTTTATTAAAATAACGTAACCTCTTTGTTGGTTTGAGTGTTACATTAATTCAAACACAGCCCATCCAGCTCTCAATTAACTGCTTTCTCACTCCAACTGCAGCAGATCTGCAGTGCATAGAAATGTAATTATTCACAAAACACTGTGTCAGTGCCACCACTGTCTGTACTTCTAAAGCATCTTGATTACTCTGCTGATGAGCACCATGGAAATGCCTATAAATAAAATAATCATCTCTTCTCATTAAGTCCCAGCTCATGGACTGAGGAAGGATGATTTTCCTTTGTACGTTCCTTTTGTAAATTTTATCATTTCACAACAGAGGGAGTAACGTGCCTCTGATGACACTCAAAGAGACAGACTGTCAGGATTCTTGTCAGTATTTCAGCTTTGAGCAGCTTGCATTTTTGCATGAATATTTTCTCCTGAAAATAAAGTACTTTTTGTCAGAATTACGCATTCAGTGATCTCTTTCTAATGTCAGAATCAGACATGCAAAAACCCCTAATGTCATGTCAGGAGGTCAGATTTTATGGAGCAGTATGTCATGGAAACCCTAACAGCAAGAACTGCAGCCGCAGGAGTGGCTCCAAATTCAACACTAAGAATGCACATAGGTGGAAAATTTCAAATAAGCTTAGATATAATAAAAAACAAACATTGAAAGAACCTTCCAATAAAAACAGAGCTTTGGTGAACCAGGTTTTCTCTTCAGGAAGTTCTGACAGTAATTGATGCTGCAAACAAGTATCCCCTTCTCATCAAACCACAAAATCTCACTCTTTCCAATAACTGAAATACTGGGTGTACACTGAGTACACTGCAACTCCCAGTAGTGTCTCCAACACACAATGAAATATCACATTTCATTAAATGGTGAAGTATAAAGCCAGTGAAACAAGGTAAATGTGGTATCTGTACTCAAGACATTACTGAAATCACATTTCTGCAACAAAAACTGATGAAATTTTCAGGTTGTCCCAGTCAGACCAGTGCTGAGTGAAGGCCCCATTCACTATACATCTGTCAGAGTCTGACAGAAGGAAAACCATGATGCCTTTTATTTTTTGAGTCAAAAAGACTCATGAATGGTGTGGTGCCTGCTATGGAGAGCAGTTTGCAGTAGGAATTGCTAAATTACAGACATCTTTGTGCCCCTTGCTCAGCTGTAGCCTGTCCAAGGCAGCCTCTCCCAAATCAGATTGCAGTGTACCCCACTGCAGCACTAGTCCAGGCAATTTTTTAATGGAAAGCAAGTAGCATCTCTCAAATTCCCCCTTGGCAATTAACACAATTTCACAGGTTGGTCCAGACACCAAGCCAGAAGCTTGGACAGTTTAGGGGCTGCTCCAGCCGTGCTCTCCAGCCAGAGGTGGAGGGGGAATCACCACTTACTGGAAGGGGGAGAAGAGAACAGTTTGATAGAAGCTGATGGAGCATCCCTCTTTCTGCACACCATCCAAAGCAACATCTCACCTCCCAAACACCAGGTGCTCTCAAAGAACTGAGACCATTCACAGGTTTGTGAGAACAAAGGTTCTCTGTGTATCAACATGAGCGAGGAGCCGCTCTCAGATCAGATCCATTTATTAAACCCTTTGTAAATCTGCTGTCATCCAACAGGCATGGTCTTGTGCCTGTGTACAATTTCCTCGGTGAGGACAGGTTATTCGACTCTCTTCTTCCTCAGCCCCCCAGCCTCTTCCAAGTTTTCCAGTACATCACTCCTTGTATCTCTGCTTATTTGCACCTTGCTACTTTATCTACGGACAGGGTAGCTGAAGAGTCATCCCCTCATGTTCATACTATGTCTCTCGGGAAGGAAAAGTGCTGGGTTGAGACAAGTGGAAGAATTGTGCAGGGTACAGAGGTGGAGATGAAGTAAGAATATCAGACAGGTTAGAGTAACATGCTACTATCAGCTACACCCCCACTGTGGAGGGCACTTTATGAACCTGTAATTGTGGTTGGAAGGATGAATATTTTTATATGTAAAGACTGAACGTTCAATGTTCAAGCCAGCACATGAATAATTTTCTCCAGAGACAGGAAAGAGTTAATTTAAAGCAATAGCATCAATCCCTGGAATAGCCAGCATCCAAACCCACACAAGAGCTATGCTGCCTCTCTCCAGAATCTGGATCAAAAAAAATAGTTACAAAAATAAGTTCATTCCTCAATTACAAAAGACAGAACTGCTAAATCAAGCTCAGAATTGTCCTCGAAGCATCTAGCTCTTCTCAGTTCTAAAAATTATCCCCTACATTCCTTTAAGGGTTTTCATAGAAACAGCAATATGAAATGTCTCATTGCTGTGTAGCTGCTAACAAGAGACAGATGTTTCCTTCAGTTCCAGGAACACGTAGACATGAAGCACATTATGATGACCCACTAAATACTTCTAACTCTTTCTGCATGTTATCTCTACATGCATTTAGTCATGAAAATGCAACACAGTTCCATGCTGTTCCTGCCAACTGTGGAGCTGACCAGAAGAGCATGCTTGGATCAATTACTTTTTCTTACCAAGCTTTCATCAGAGAGCAGGGAAAGTCAAGCAACAAATTTTCACTGAGTGAAGCCAAAGCTCAAGACTTCTTGCAATTACTCCAGAGCCAAATCAGCTGGTGGCTGTGAGCCAAACTGCCCATGTTATTTATTTAGCTGGTCCAGAAGACACGAATCACACGCCGGTGTGTGGGACGAGCATCTGTTCCACTCAGACCGTTGGCTACATTCTTTACTTGATATTAATATCAGGGAAAATTTAGTAACCTAACCACTGGCATGAGAAGTCATACTTCTAAAGAGAACAGATGGCAGTGATCATCTCGGCTTAATCTTGGGCTTCAAAAATTGCTCTGAGTCAGCAAAGCCTCAAGACAAGAAAAAGGAAAAGACACAACATCTGTAAAATCTCCTTACCTGTTTCCCATCCAAGGTGTACAGCTTTTTGACCACTCCTGTCTCCAGTTTTATAGCTTCAGTGATGTCAGTGAGAACTTGTTCAAACGAGTGGGCAGTTTTCTTGTTCAGGAGCACACGCACTGCCTTCCGGGGCTTCACCCCGCTCCGGATGATGGTCACCAGCTTGGGGCGCACGAAATCTTTGTTCTCCTTCGCCTGGGCACTGTTGCTGCTGGCCAGAGACTGAGGTGCTTTCTGGTTGGCAGATGTCTTCACGTTGACAGACCAGTTGGGATTGACATTCTTGGTGTATTCCACCTTCTTGAAGAAGTTGTCAGATGAGCAGACGTAACTCTCCCCTTTGGAAAGGAATGATGTTCTATAGTTACTACCATAAGGCTGCTGGAAAACAGACACTGTATTTTCCCCCCATTAAACATGCAAGCCATTAATAATTGTTTTCATTAGCACTTCCATGACAGCTTGTTATTAAAACATTTTGCCTTATTTTATTTTTATATTTATGATTATTTAAAACATGACTAGAATTTCCACAAAGTAAGCAAGTCAGCCATAGCTTGGATCAGCAGATACATACAACCACTCACTCACATGAACCAGTGGTTAAAAAAAATTGAGTTATAAAGGCATTCAAATACCTGAAGATGCAACTAAGCTGTCTAAGAGCTTAAAACCACCAAATTTATCTGACCACCTCCACTATTTTTTAAATTTGCCAGCTTTACAAGCCTCCCCATCTTTACAGACCTAGCTACTACTTCAGTGCATCATCCTCTGCCAACAGGACATCAACATTCATCCACAAAGTACCTTTTGCATCATGCCTGAAAAATAATGGAAATCTTGTACTCAACTGTCTCTGCTAAAAGCAGCTCTGATAAATCTAGCAGACATAACAAATATGCTTTGATAGTGGGTCAGTTGTTTATTAGGGAACAGACCTAGTGGAAGCTGAGATTAAACACTACACCAAATACCACTGCTTGCTTTTATATGGCTGGTACCAACCAGAAATATATTAAATCCAAATTTAGACATGGTAGAGACGGGTTACATCGTCTTGTTAGTAATTTACAAAAAGCCCTTCCCTATCCCACCCAAAATTAGTTTCAAGCTTTGTCTGTAATTTACAGGATCCTATCTATCTAAGGTTTTAAAAGCACCTTAAAGGATTTGTAGGATCTTCTTTTGGGCCTGCAAATCTGATGGATGTTGGAAGAGTTATTACTAGAAGGAGACTGTAAACCAGTATCCCTAAGGGAATGTAGCTGTCTCGTCTGAAATGACTCAGGCTGCTGAGCACTTGAAGATGCACTGAAAAAAGTCACTCACTGCTAGAGGAAGAAGCTTTTGTCTCGCCACTAGATAAAATTTTAATAAGAGCTGAGGGCATAACCTGTAGGATTTTAGAGTTTCTTCTGGTGTTTTCTTGAGCTGATCTTACAGAATTAAGTTCTTCACATATTATGATAAATTTGAAATCAAAATAAAGATTTAACTATTTTGAATAAGTAAAAAAAATTCCTTCTTCACATAACCAGACTATGTGCATTTCCTTATCTGCCCCTGACTGCAAAATCCAGGACCTGGACATCTTTGAAAAGCCTACCTGACAGCCAAGTCAGGCTTCCCATTCCAGGATCTCTAGGTCAGGATTTGACATCCAATTAGCAAAGCTATAAATACAGATATCCAAACAGCCCACTGATTTCCACGCAGCCCAGGCACATAACATATCCAGTATAGTGTTCGCACAGTCATCCTTCTGCTGGCTGAATTGCATTTTTGATGGAGACATTGAGATGGTCTTTCCATAGAACACACGGTGAGACACCAACAGGCACACAATAAACAGAAGATTTTAGCAGGATTATAACAATGGTCTCTGTAGTATTTATGCCCCTGTTACTGCTAAGGGTTTGATGTCACAAGCAGCCAGGGAAAAGGTGCAGGATGCTAACTTATTTTACCTGACTTTGTACCCAGTTTGCCACAAAGTGATGCACACTGGTGGTGCTTTACATCACTAACTGCAGCTCTTCTCCATCAGTTGCATAAAAATGACCAAAATCCTTCATCAACAGGAAGCAGCTATTTTGTTTTCCCTTCTGAAGATGGAACAGAAGTACAGAAGGGAGAAGAGAGCTGATAAGGTTCATGATGAACACTGACAGCTGGGCACTTTGTCATCTAGTGTACCCCAAGCTAACACAATAATCTCACCAGCAGGTTCTGTTGGCTTGAACAAACAGTAAAAATCTGTATTTGCTGTCAGCAAACCCCCTCATTAAACTGACCATGTAGTAGTACCCATAGCTGAAGCTCCTTAATTCTTTACATTTTGTGAATCTGACACAATAGAAACATAAATATACCCCACAGAGTAGCACATATTATAAGGAATTCCCACTGGAAATATCATTTTCCAGAAGCATTGAATACTTTAAATCTTTCTGATTAATAAGTGATAAGTTGTGGTTTATTCATCTGCATTAGCCAAGTAACACCTGGTGTGGATCAGGCCCAGGCTTCTCTCCAGTTTCACAACTGAGTGTGAGGGGCAATGAGGGGAGTTTGGAATGCTCAGAGGGAATTATCCCTGTCCTAAGAACCTGAGCCTTCCCAAGCCCATAATCCCTGGGTGGCAGAACCTTTATAAGAACAGAACTGTGCATTATCCTTTGAGAAAATGGATTTCTATGTTTAAATGCAATGCTAAGAATAAGTGATTTGAACATTTCTGTCACCCCTGCCCTAGGCTTCCCTGTGGAAGCTCCTGACCTCACCTGCACCTCTGCTTCCCTACTTGAAAAACAGAAGCAGCAACATGAGCCACTGAAGTGTGGCAAGGCTTGACTTTCACCTGTATTTGTGCAATACTTTGGGATAGAAGATGGCACAATGAAAGAAAGTATATATTTGCACTGTGTTCTATACACACAAGGTGGTGAAGTGTATTTTCCATTAATGAGTTCCATGTTTTAAAGGAAGTGGAAGAGATTCTTGGTTTGTTTGGTACAGAACTATTACTCTTATTTCCAGCTGAACCCTTTTAAATTCCTACTGCACACCACACCTGTCTAGTGTATTTACACCAGTGGCATGGAGGCAATACTCTCATCTTATGATCCTCAACTAATAGCAAAATTATCATTCAGGTTCCTAAGTGACACACATCCATTTGCCAGCCAGGACCATGTGCTATTTCACTTCCCACAGTGAAGTTTTACCCAAAACCTTATCATGGTGGTACCAGGATTGGTCAAGCATGGAGATCTGTGAACTTCCAGGTGGCCAGAAGACCATAAAAGAGAGAAATCTTATGGGGAATAGTACTACCATAGAGGGAGGAATGGTTTCTTAATTTCTCTGCCACCTCTGTCTATGCTAAGCCTAAAACAAGAAGTTAAGGTGTACAACTGTGCCAGTCAGAGAAAGCAGAAGATGTGCACAGCATTACAGAAGGAATTGGAAGTGAACATGAGATTTTGTGAAATGCAAAAGAAACAACTCCAAGAAGCACACTGCTCCCCAGCCACAAGCACAAAAATCCGTGCACAAATATTTTCAGGAACATGCCTGGAGCCAGCAAGCAGCTGTGCACACGTGCAGAATTCCAGCTGTAAGCCATGAGAAGGTACAATGAACAGCCACGTCACTACTTCCAAACAAAACCCCAAATGTGAGCCTCAAAGAGACCCACTCATGCACTGGAGATGGGAAGCATCATTCTGACAAGATCCAGTCTCCTGCTGAACACCACCCTGTGGTGCCAAAGACAGCATTTGTTTAGTGCACAACCAGGTCAGTATATGATGCCCTTTCTGCACTGCAGAGCCAAAGCCCTGCAGGATGATGTGCACTTGTCACACCAGCGTGCTCCAGAGGTGTCACACTTTCTACCATGTCACCAAACCAGCCAAGACATTTATTTACTCCTTCTGTCCTGCCCTTAGCAGGACTGACTGCAGACCTCTGACTTTTAGCCATGATCATCATATTTGTCATTTGAAGCCATGACTTGTATCACACTGAATTACTTGGGCTACAAGTGCGTGACACATTCCAAGGCTACCAATTTGATAGGAGCACAAGGCGATTATTCAGCTCCTAAAGAAGGGATGATCAGCAAAGATAAGGTTTGCCTTAGAGAAGGTTCCTTAGAAAAACCCTAAGCTCGAGAGTAGCACTAATCCTTCAACCCTCTTACAGCAGCTGCTTGTGACAATACTAAAAACGACAGGCTGTGCTTTCAGAAAAAGTTATCCTTCCTCAGCACACACCAGCAAGTTTCCAAGGATAATGAAATATGTGCAGAAGTCTTATGAGAAAATACAGGAAAGCTGAATTGAGGCCATTTTGGAAGTGTAACTGTTAACACTTGTTCCAAAACCAGTCTCTCTGGGCTGCAGTCAATTATTTTGGCTGTTAGCTCTGCTGTGGCAAAGCTGAGATTGTGCTACTGTGCCCAGCTTTCATGTTTCATGGAATTTACTATGAATGTAATAGGAATTAAGTGGACTTAACACCTTCCAGAGTTCATTCCATATGTTGTTGAAGCAGGTCTTTAGTTTCAAATGCATGAACTTCCTGCTGCTTTATGCATTAAAAAGACCTACTCTACCATGGTAAAATGGACTCTGGAAGAGCTTCCTTCCTCTGGCTCTTCCACAGGGAGCACTCCTATGAAGAGCAACACCTCTTGCTCTGTTGAAGAAGTGAAAGAAATGCGTGATTAGAAATCACCTACAAAACCATATGATGCCTGTAAGGAATTTTAGGACCACACCAGCCCCAGTTTAACAGCCAGGATGAACCAGCAAATAGGACATAATCCCAAGGATAAGTGTTGTTATGTTGGATGCAATTAGCTGAGCTATCAGGGCAATAGCCATAGAAAATAATTCCACAGGTTACCACGGTTTCAGTGTAGGACTACATGAGTTTCACTTTTCCAGGCAAACTGGAACACGCACACACTGGGTGGAGATTCCAACACACTTCCTATGAACCTGTCAGTCCCAGCACACAGCAGACTTCATACAGCTCCAGGGTGGAGACTCTCCTATGATTACTTTAGACACTCCTGGACAAGATTTTGGAGAATATTCCCAAGGGCATGACAGGATCCAAAAAGCTTTGAAACACTTTCTGGAATATCTCACGCAGCCCAAGAACATTTGCATACCAAGCAAAACAAAATCCTATTCAGCTTTTTCTAATGCTTGATCTGAAGCAAGAGCAAATTTCAAGCAAGTAGCCCAAGATAGGGCAGAAACCTGCCTTGTGATGGGCCCTCTGACCACAATGTAAGGGGGGCTGTGCCCTTTCCAATGGCCTGGGCATGCCAGAAGCTCAGAAGGACAAAGCTTTACAGCTTAAACTAAGTGTAGAGTCTCTCAAATTCTAGTTTTAATCTATGTCTGCACTTCTGCCTTTGCTGACCATGTCTAATGCATGGTATATTTGTATTTGATGGGCTTATTTCCTCATATATTTCTGACCCTGACCACGCAGAGCAAAGGACACTTAACTCACATGAAATGAGCCACTGATTAGACACAGGTTATAATCACACTTACAACAAAAAACCTGTAAGCAAACCATTAACCAGACCCTGGAAGAGGCTCAGGAGGGCGATGAAAGCACTTGAACAGGGAAGTTTAGACCTCTGATTTCTGTCTTTGTCTCATCAATGGACTTTGGACAAACAGGTCAAACTGCTTTTCTGCATTTTGGTTCCTCATCAGTGATAACAACCTTCTTCCACTCCAATGTGTTCAGACCAGAACCTCCTGGGCAGGAGGTCTCTCACATACTGAACCAGTGCCTTGAACAGTAGGATGTGGTGACAAAGGTCAAATCTTTAAAATGGGGAATTTGGCTCTTGGGGAAGTATCAGCCCCTCCCTGCAGAGGAAAAAAACCAGTCTCCACCAGTACTGAGGTTAACTGGGAACTGCAATGGCTTCAGCAGTCAGGAGTCTGCCTTGTGCTTTTCCATCTCTCTCAGGTTGTGCCTCACTATCCCTTTCATTATGTCAAGAAACTGCCATTGGTCCACAAGGCAAAGCAGCAAAATTATGATGAGGGCTAAAAAAAAAGAGCTCCCATAAAGAGCTTATTTTTTGAACACATAGCAAAGAGCAGCATTTTTTAATCCATCTTTGCTACTGAGGTCAATGCACATCAGCTTCCACCTTTACCCACTCTCCATTCCAAGACAAAGAGCAATCAGAGCTGAGACAGAAGAACTTGCCATCCTATCACATTGTGTCTACAAGAATATAAGAGGCTCGAAATGGACAACCCCCCAGTCCAGAGACAACTAGATCTTAGAAGAAACTTGGATGACAATGTCAGGGGCTCTACAATCAGCTTGAGAAAGGCTGGAAAGGATGGCACATGATTTTTTTTAGTATCTTTCATATGCAAGTTCTATCCCAGCACCAAGCACAGAATTATCTGTTTCATCAGTGACTCACCAATAAATGTAGCTTCATACATTGACTTCCTGAAGCCTTGATCACTGGGAATCATATGGGAATAAAGATCAGTTGGTGCTCTTTTCCAAAAGATTCACTTCCTGACTAAACCAGCCATTTGGGTCCAACATCCACTCCTGACTCAGCCAAGACAGCACACAAGTCAGCACTTTTACCTTTCACCAGGACAAGCTGAAACAGTGCAGTAAGAGAATGCTATACTACACTTAACCAACATATAGATTAAGGAGGAATACAGACCTAATCAATGGCACTATGTGCATTATTTACAATACATTAAAATTGAATGCTGGAAATAGGGAATCAGGTTTAAGACAAACGGAAGATGGATGTTATGAGTGAAAGGAGGGAGAAAAAATGATCAGGCAGATGAATTTTGAGAGAAGGTCATTGTGAGGCCAGACAGCTGTCTGGTACAGTATGGAAAAAGCAGCCTGTAGCAGGTGAGAAAAAGGTATCTACGTGAGAGAGTCCTGTGGCCTTCCAAAATGTGAAGCATTAGGGCTCAGTACAGGAAAGGACCAAGAGGAACATCCCAGTTGGAAGCTAGCAGGGATGTGAGCAAAGAGTAGGAGAGACTTCACTTGTTCCATCTTGGACAGTCTGGGAAGTAGAACATCCATCCAGAACCTTATGGGAATAACCCTGGATGCCAGGGAAGAAGACTACTCACTCTGGGTGTGCACTACAAAAGGGTTATTTCCAAGTCTCAGTTAATTAGCAGCACACCACGTGTGTTTTTGTTCACCTGAAAAGTTTGTCTCTAGGATATTGGTACTGTGCAATATCATTTTCTGTCCTCCAGAATTACACTCACACTACACTATATAAGCATGGTTTTGAAACCATACAGAAGTAATCAAGTACTTAGAGCATGATGTGAAATGTTATCAGTAATTCACCATCTTTTGCAGTCAAACTGCTGAGAAGAGCCTCTCTGATGACTTTTCTTTGGTTCTACTTGTTCATTGGAAACTACAATAATAAATTAGTCACATTATAGCAATGTAGAACTGGTTTAGCTACCCACAGTCTTCAACCAGAAAGCTAATTTATATGACAGACATACACTGTTGGTGTGTACACTATTCTTGTATGTCACAGCCAAGTGTAACTCCCAGCTTCTGGTTTTCCATGCATGTATCTAGCACACAGTTATGCAAACACCCAAGCTGACAGCAGAGTTTACCACAAGGGCTGGTTACAACTACAGTATTGTAAATTGCTTTTCTCCAACAGATGCATAGGTCATCCCTAGAAATATGGGAATACTGTTATCATTGAACTGTCAATAACACCATGCAGACCTTCTTTGGCATTTTCAAACACTTCATTCCTTTGTTTTCACTCTGCTCAGGTTTTATTTTCCTAGCTGATGCTCTGCTGAGGACACAGCCACAAGGACAATCCTTTTTTGGCTTTAGTGTCTCTTCTTTCAGTGCTGTTTCCAGACACCATTCCAGCAGAACAAAGCCAGAACCCAAATGCCAGCATCTCCTCTATGTATCTTAATCACCAAAAAATATTTTCATGGACTAGGTACCTTCATACCTGCAGCAAAACACAGTGTAAAGGAGGTATAACAAAGGTTTCTTAACTTCACTGGCAAAAGAGGAGGAAGAGTGTAAAAAGAGAATAAAGAAGAGCATTTTTTCCTGGAGTTATATCTGAAGATTTACATAAAATCTAAGATAAGCAGGACTGAGAGCTGCCATTAGGGAAGGGCTGTGGCCATATTAAGAGACCAGAATGAAACATGGCAGAATCTCTAAAATTAAGAGAGGCCACACCTCCATTAGACAGCTGTAGCTGAGAATAACTCCACAAGGATGCATCACAGCTCTGAAAGGCAGCAATTTCTTCCCAGGAAAACTCCTCTATATGGAAACCAATATTTATTCTGTGTGCTCATCCCTTCAAAGTATTTTGGGGAAATGAGTATCCCACTTGACAGACAAGGAATTCGAGGGAGAGATGCTTTAGTCAAGGTCACACTCGTTGCTGAGGCTGCCCCTGCAGTTCATGCCTCACACACTCACATCCATTGTCTTATACTAAACACAAAATCCTTGTGGATTTTCCATAGTTACCAAATCAGCAAGGTCATCTGCTTGGAGGAAAACATCAAGGAACAGAGAAGAGCAACTCCCTTCTTGTAGGAGAGTACTCAGGATATTCCATGTCCAAACAAAGAAGAGAATATCTGAATTGCTTGGGGAAGAGAAAAGCAGGGTGGCTGTGAGTGCCCTCTGTGCTTCAGCTTCAGCTGAGCTTGCCCATGGTCATGCTTTGGGCGAGGAGGCAGGACTGGTCATGCAGCAGTTGCACCCCTCGGATCCTCCTGACACTCCCCGAGAAAGGCTGCACCCACTGCTGCACAGGGAGCACCCCAGGCACAGGCACAGCTGGCAGCTGAGCTCCACAGGAGCAAGCCTGCCCCTTGGTCACCCCTTCTGAGCAGAAGGATTGATTTTTGCCTCATTCTTCATCCCACAGTCCAAGTGACACTCAGAGGAACAGGCACACTGACACCCTCTCTAGACACAGGGACACACTCGGACCTTCCCTGAACATCCCCTGCACACCAGGACCTGCCACGCAGGGGATGCCTTCCCAGACCTCCCACGGCAACCACCCACCACACAATCCCTGCAGAAACACCCCTCAAACACACCCTCTTACACACCCCCCCCCATCTGAACCTCTCAAGGCACCTCCCTTCCCACAGCCCCTGCATGAACCATATTCAGATGCAGCACATGAACTCTCAACGCCCTCTCCACACACACTGCTATGCAAGACCCCCCCAGCAGTCCCCTTACACACACACACAGCCCAATACACCTCCACACACTCCCTCAGCACAAACCCCAGTGCACGCCCTGTGCAGGAACACCCTGAAGAAATCCCCACACCACCCCTGCAATTAACCTCCCTCACGCCTTCCTCCACAGGCACACGTATAAACCCCCAAATTTCACCAAGTGCAACCTGCCCCAAACACCCTTCTCCGGACACAAGCCTTGTTCATTAATGTCCCTGTCTAAACGGGCTGCGTGAGCTCCCAACATACCCCCCACACACTCACCAAACACCGAAAACCCCCAACACCCCGCCTTCCACACACACATCCATCATGCACAAACAGCCTGCACCCCGAACACCCCACCCCACACACACCCCAGCTCCTGCACGGCCCTGACCACACCCCTGTGCGCACACCCAATACCCCCTAAAACACCCCTATACACCGAGCGCGTAAATCCTTCCCACTCCCGTTACACACTCACTACTCCGATGCCTCCTCAGCACCCATCGCTTTTCCATTCACACATCCCTCCCCAGCCTCCCCCTGCACCCACCGGGGACCACCCCGCAGTCCCGCAGCCCGGACAGACGTGGGGACACGCTCAGACAGCCCCGGAGCCACGGACTCCTCCGCGTCTAGTGAGGAGCAGACACACCCCTCCGGCTGCGCGCCTGCAGCCGAGCGAGAGCGCTGGGGACACGGCGGCGGTGTCACCGCCGCCCCCTCTCGCACCTCTCGGGAGGGGAGAGGCGAGCGGGCAGGCTCAGCACAGCGGGGCAGAAGCATCCCCGCTCGCCCGAGGAAATGTGACCTTATCGGCAGGCCCGAGTGGTGCAGCCCCCTTCCCACCCCGCCTCCTCACTGCACCAGGCAGCGATGCTAATTACCTTCCTCCAGCTCGTCCATGCTCCCGATCTTCCGCGACCCATCGATGGTGTAAATGTAGCGGACTCCCTGAGGCAGATTAATGTTGTCGGACAGGGACCGGGTCAGGTCAGCCAGGAGGGCATCAAAACTTCGGAAGCGGTCAGAGGACACGGCATATACAATCCCCTTGAAGTAGCGGTCCCCGTTGCGATAGAAACGCACCTTCTTGGCTTTCTTCTCGTTACTCAGTGCCTGTAAGGTCCTGGTTCTGTAGAAGCTACAGTGAGCACTGTGAGTTGGGCTGGGCAACCCATTCATACGTGAGCCTCGCATGTTTCTGGACGCCTTGTCTCTTTCGTCAAAGTGTCCAAAATCAAGTTCCATAGTTTGGTGAGCCCTAAAGATCTGAAGCTGGGCAGGAAGGAGATGGGGAGAGAAGGAGTGCAAAGGGATGGGTTAGAGGCAAGCAGAGCCACAAACGTCAGAGAAAACTGACACTAATGCTGTGCCTGGAGCAGGACAGATGCATTTGGGAAGGGCCCACTCCCCTGACCCAGATTTGTATCGATTCTGGGGACTGAGAGTAGGAGGGGTCCTTGCATTCTGAAAGAGATCCAGCTGCTGGGGGCAGGGAACACGTTTCTAGAGAGCTGTCTGCTCCTGCACCTGGGAGTTTTCAAAGTGCAGTAAACTGGGACTTGAGACCAAAGGGATACATGGCAAACACAACTCAGCCCCAAAAAACTCATGCAAACACCAGTTGGCGATGAATTAAACCTCTGAGCCCTGCGAGGTTTCCTTTGGCAACAGAAAACAAGGAGATCTCAGTAAGTCAGTCCTTCAATCTGTCGAATCACGGAAGGACTCAGAGCATCTGAATGTTTAACATTAGAATAAACTGGCATTTATGAAAGAATAGTCGCAGGGGAATAAGCAGTTTCTTTGTGACAGCCTGTTCAATAAGGTCTAGCAATGAGATCCAGCCCACCCTTCCCCCTATCCGCAGCCCCCTCCTAGCCCATCAATCAATTCCCAGGACCAGCCTACATCTCTAAGAAGAAATGACTGCAAAGAAAAATCTGTCATTGAAACGCAGCTTCGGTAAGCTCTTTTCAGCCTTAGTCTCCTCTGAATTGCATTTTTGCTCCCGTTTAATGAGGAGGAGAAAATAAAGGGGCTATTTCCACCCCCTTACTCCCCCTCCCTCCCCACTTCCAGCCCTAAGTGATGTAATTGCTGGAAGTGCCCGTGCCACAGGGACACACTGCCCCTGCTCCTCACCTTTCATTGTTCTGAGTACGGGGGCTCCCAGCACAGAAAAGCTGAGACTGGAGCTGACACTCAGCAAGCAGGAATTTTGCACGGTCTCTATGCTCAGGAACAACCCTCCTCCTGCACCAAACCCCAACACAAAAGGAGAAGGACCCCCCACTCCTCCCCCAATCCTGCAATAGAGACCCTTCCACTCCCCCAGCAAAACCAGGAACATGCAACTCACGTATCCACGTTAACACGGGGCTGAAAGGGGATTTACACCAGTACTTGGCAGCCAGGTATAAATCTAGGAAAAGCTGTTGCTATCTTTTCCCCACCCCTTACATTGGCCAGAACGAAGCTCCTTCCCTGTATTTTACAATGTCAACGTGACCTGTGTAAGAAAAAAAATCATTGTCCCCACTCTGCAGTGAAGCAGATGACAATGCAGGAGATCTGCACAGAAACCCCAAGCTGGGAACATTTCCCCCACGACGCCAGTTGGGGTAGATTCAGTCTGGTGCCATGCACTGAACAATGAAACATCCGAGCAACTTCGGGAATGAATCAGATGATGCAGGGGTTTTCATTTTAAAATGATCTGCAGATGCTGTAAGGTACTAAGAAAAGATTCCTCCTTCCTGTTACTTCCCTGCATTCAAGTCACTCAAAAAAGCTCTACTCACCAGTTTTCAGCGCGCAGGGTGGAGATGCTGAGAGAAAGAAAACCAGGCTCACTCTGCCTTTGTTGTCTGAGCTCCAAGCAAGAAATTCCTGCCAGGGTGGATGAGACGCCTCCTAGGTCCTAGTGCCTTGTTCCATCCCTTCACGGTAACTTTGCCTCAGTGATTTTTACTCTCACCATCAGTCATCTGCTTGTAGTCTGTATTTGAGGGTAAAAGGGTGTGTTCATTCCAGCTCTGGATAGGTTAACAGATGGGTAAAAAAAAAAAAAAAAAAAA
>VXBA01004867.1:126202-145187 GCA_013399895.1 Serilophus lunatus | reverse complement strand
AAAAAAAAAAAAGAAAAGTTTAAAGGGACAAGTTGGGGGAGATGTTCAGAAGGATGCAAATTTCCCCTTGGATCCAGCTGCACCCAAAAAGCACCTGGCCCTACAGGAAAACAAACAAACAAACAAAACAACCACACACGTAAAACTTAAAAAAAGGTAAAGAAACTACATAATCAGACAGATGCCTCAATATTACAGAATCTGCAGTATGGTCATGGCTACAATCCTACAGTGTGGCACACTGCTGTGTGTTTGGAAGGCAACTAAAAAATCGTTGACCGGTGGAACTGGGCACAGTCCTGCTCCTGTACTGGTTTTACACAGCATTCCTGGTTTACACTGGCAAGCAGAAAGAGAGGATTCATTGGTGGTTCTGCATGAGGTGCCCCTGAATACTTTTTCTCTGTTAACATTGGATGCAAACCAAAACCAGAGTGCAGAATCCCAGTTCATTCAAATCCCCAGGGGGTTCAGGATGGAGTCATTCAAAACAAGCTTAGCTCAACAGATCTAATGTGGCCCATATCCCAAAATTAAAAGAAGTTTATTTTACAATTCCACTACAGTAGGATCCAGCTGTTACAAAATTGTACTGGGTTCTTTGACAGAAAAATCTTTCACCTGCTTTCTGGGTGGAGATTTCTGTCCTGCAGTTAGAAGAGCAGCACCACTAACCCTCCTCCTCACCCCACTGGTGCTGGCTCCATCTTTCCTTTCAAAAAGAATGGGATTTGGAAATGGGAGAGTCTTCCCATCTGTAGAAGGAAATCTTTCCTAACAACGCTGTGTCTGTTTTGAGTGAAAACATCAGATGTTGTCATTTTGGCACATCTCAGCAGTATCACATTTACACAGAAGAAGTTAGTATTTATTCCAGCTTTGTCTGCCCTGTACATGATAGTCCAGGCAACACTGACACAAACCCACTGAGAGCTTGTGTTTGTTTGCCAGCAGTTTTCACACATGACATTTGTAAAAAGTTTCTTACTCCCTGAAACCAGCCTTTTATTCAAAGGCTCTCATGCATCCTCTGCTAAAGCTCTTGGCTGCTCCCTCATGTGTGTGGTGGGGTCAATGCAGAGGCAACCACAGATCTGCCCTCCTTCCTCAGGAATTAGCACTGCAGAGGACCTGGGGAAGAAGAGGGTCTGTGCTCTCCAGGGCATGTTTCAGTAGGTCTCTGGATGCAGTTGCAACACATATGTGGGACTTCAAGCTTTCTTCTTCCCATTAGATCCTATTCCAAATTAGATAATTCCTGGCTGTTCATCACCATGAGCTTAATCTGTCCAGTATTAATAATTCTTTCCTTTACCACAATACTGCTGCTGTAAATAGAAATTTATCCATGCCTTAAAAAATTGTCAAATATATAAATCATCCTGCATGTGTCAAGTACAGTAACAGCAAAAATAGAGAAAAGGAGACCTAATTCAGTCTTATGTGGCACACAGAGCTTTGACAGAGAAGCAGCACACTGTTTGGGATGATGTCTAAGGATCTGGATACTACTCCAGAGTAACCTGGTAGGATGATGTAAACCCAGTGGCATTGTACCACAACATATTAATCTCCCAAGTTTGACTCATATGGAAAGTTCTGAGGACAGCAAAGGGTGTCAAACAGCATTAACAGAGCTCTTGACATCTTCCTACATCCGAGACCATACCTGCTGGTGAATGTAGAATGTCTATATGGACATGTCTGCTCAGCATGCTGTCAGAAGCTTTCTGAAGCATGAGCACTTCCTTTTGAAAGCAGATTTGATCCAAGAAGAGAATTGGTATTTCCCTCAGCTGAATGACAACGTTTCTCTAGTAAAAGATGGTAATGTTCTTGGGTAAAACCTCGAGTTACTCCTAAATGGTGCCCAAATCACCTTCAATACAGCTGTCCTCCTTTAATCTTGCCACAAGACCAGAAGGATCTCAGCAGCCAGAACATCACCAGAGGTGAAGAACCCCGAAGTCAGACTGATTTCTCATGTTCCCTGTGAAATCACACCGTATTTGTTTTACTTCATGTGAGAACAGTGTCACCTCATGCTACAGACATTGGCACAGAAATAAGAAGCTCTTTCTTGAGGAATGCAAGGACCTGCTCCTGACTCGGTCAGGCACAAGAGCTTCTTCACTGGCCTTAAGGAGTTAATGCCAGTCAAAACCTATTTGCATCAGAAGAGGCTCACCATAATCTACACAATTTTAGGTAACATGAGTGATTGAGAACTGGAAAAAAATTATTCTTCCTATCAATAGTTTCATCTGGCTGTAAAGGAAAGAATAAATTTAGCTCTTAAGATTAAATTTCCTGCTTTAAATCAAGTGAATCATCTTTCCTTCAGGAAGCTAACATTTAGACTTTTGTCTGCATTACTAAATCTGTATAAAGACATGTTTGTTGACATTGCTGAGCAACTGTGACAACCTTGGAAAGGGACAGACTGCAGGTAAAAGGGATTGTGGTAGTCTTCTTCACAGACTTCTATAAAATCAAGTTTCTGTCATCATTAGAAGTTGCAGTCTCAAGTATTCTATGCCAATGCCCAGTTTCTTTGCTATTCACCTTCCTGACTTCTATAAAAAATTCAATCTGATAGCAAAGCACATTTACTGATCAGGATGTTCTTGTGATAAGTAGCCAAGGTCTGGCTGTACAACAGATGAAAACTATGAAAAAATCAAGTGATCATTGCTTTTGAAGGAAGTCCTGGGTCAACATTTTCAAGTCAGTCTATTTAGAAGCACATGTTTAACTACATCTCTTATTTTAACCTCTGTTGTTCTGGACTGCTTTGAAATTGTCATCCCCAATCACTGCTTTCAAAGCTTTGCTTGATGTGAACTTACACCTCAAAACCCTCTGAAATGCCAAATTACTCTCTCAGAGCTGTGCCAAATGTGTCAGGGCGCTGGTGACTGAAAGCCCATAAAGTCTTGCCCCTATAGAACAACAGCCTTTAAATCCCAATCTTCAGAAGAGCTGGGAGTTCATCGAAGAATTATCCCGTATCAGACTATAGAGTTAAGTTTCTCCTACATAATACTATGAGCTAATAAGCAGTGGGGACTTGGCAGACTTTCACCACATAACATTTGTTTCCTTTGGAGGTTTATTTTTATAAGGACCACACACATCTGAAAGTCTTTTAAATACCACTGCAGGAGAGCCAATGTCAGCTGGGGAGAGGAGGGTGGAGGAACACCTCTAGAGCACAGTTTCCCCACTCCAAGCCTTGTAGCCATCTGCAGAGGCTGTTCAGACCTTGAAGAGGACTGGATCCTTTCACAGGCTGAATCACTGCAAATCACAGGGAGGAGAAGGGACAAAGTTTTCAGTCTGTAGAAGGTGAAAGCAGAATTTGGGCTCCAAGACCACTCCAACAGCTGCCAGTGCAGGAATCCTGTGCCCCACAGCACCAGTGTCCCCTGGGTGAGACCTGTCACTTCTCCAGACCCCAGAAACTGTGCTAAGTCAGTGCATTTGTGCTGCAGCCCCACATCCTTGGCAGATGCCTTCAGTCTGAGCAGATGACTTCAGATGAGGGAGGCAGAGGTCTTTACATCCTCTGAGGGATGATCAGGAAGCAGGCTGCAAGTGAAAATGCCATTTCCTGTGCTAAGTACCTGGAAGCAATGAAGCTCAATGAACTCATCCAAGACATTCCCAACACATCCAGATACGAGAAACCATTAAAACCCACAACAGTCATCCAAAAGCAAAATACCTTTTCCACTGGACCTCTGCTGGCTCCATCCCTTCCCTACTACAGGCAGACCACAAAAATAAATAAATCTTTCCCAGCTGAAAACAAAAGTCCCTGACAACAGAAACAAAGCACCTCCACCCCAGCACACCCCACCAGTAGTATCTTGGGTAAACCCTGGCCAAGACAGTGAGTTCCATAAGCCAAATTCTGGTGGTAGTTCAGTGGCAGTGTTTTCCCCTAATATCAGTTTGCAGAGTTTGCAGAAAGCCCTGGCAATGCCTGCCACATGCACTGCCTGTACCCTGGGGAACACGCAGAACCTCACTGAGCTTGTCAGTACATTTTTGCTGACCAAGTTATGGATGATATATGGTTCTGTGAGCCCCAGCCAAGGTCATGACAAATGGAATAACCAAAAATCCAGTTGTCTCCTTTTTCCAAGGCTGTCCATGGGCTGCATCATAGTAGTTAGGAAACTCATGACCAAGAATTTAACTTCTTGATAATTTCATTGTATGCAGTAATCATAACTGAATACCTGATTGCCAGCCTCTTTCAAAATGCCTGCTGAATTGGCTCGAAGGAGCTTCCTGATGGAATACTAAGTGATAGAAAGAAAAATCCCACCAAAGCCGTCATGGGGGATCATGTTACATTCAAGATGGAAATTCAAGATGTTTCCTTTCAAACACAGATCCTTTCTGTCACTCTGAAGGCAGTGACAGTGAAGTCAGGTGACACTGGGGGAGCATTTGTAAAAGATAACAGAACAGCTCATCTTAAAAGCTTAGAAACCATAGTAGACCATTTCAGAAGTTGTTTTCCATGAGAGGAACAGGACAGTCAGTAAATGACATCCCAGGCCAAGCCCAACATAGGCTACAGGATTAGCCTCATCAATGTCCCAGGAAAATACCTTCCCATTTCCAAATACTGAAGGCACGTGACCTACAACACCAGCATTCCCAACAGAAGACAAAAAGGTGCCTTTGGGTGGCCTTAAAAGACATAAGAGCTTTTGTGCTTTGATATTCAGCATGGCATCAGACAAAGGCTAGAGGCCAAAGGAGGGCAAATTACACCACCCTAGAATTCTCATTGCCTATCTCGGGCTCATTTTGAACTCTAAAATTACAAGCACTTCTCAGGTCCATGCAACCCAATGCAATGCCCATAGGCAGCCTTGATTCGTTCAGAGCTCATACCCCTTCCTGGTAGAAGGCTCCCTCTCTGGCACAGCCTGCTTTTATGCCAGCACATCTGGCCTCTGGCAGCAGAGCACGGGGGCTGGAAAACTGCCAGGGTAGCTGCAAGGCTCTAAGGAAACCTGCCTCTGGACAGGAGATGAGTAATCAGAGTGTATTTAGAGTGTGGATTCTGGCTGAGCTCAGCTGTTGTGTAGAAGCTTTGAGCTGTCAGCTACATAGTAGGAATAATTGTCATTCATCTTGCTCACCTCCTTCTACCAGCAGTAACAGCTGAGAGTCAGCTCAAAGGTTTTCACGCTCTCCAGAAAAGAAGAGAGGAGAGGAGGAAAACAATGTTATTGTGCCTATGTTTTACTGTTTTCAGGGGATGGTTCCAATTTGGTTTATACTAAAATTCACAGAGAACAGTAATAAATGGCGATTTTTTTTTCCCATGGCAGCAGATATTCCTTAGCTATTTTGGTATTGTTCTTGAGGCACAAATATCACCTATCTACAATAAATTATTGATACTCATTGCTTCGCTTTTGTGTTGATATTCAAAGGAATGAAAAAAAACCTCAATTAGCTACATTAAAAGAAAAACTTATCTAGTCAAAATCTCATGCAAATTAGGAGCACACTGAAAGACCATTGTTTAGACATCAATGAACTGGGATCACTTGTCTGCATAGCTGCAAGTCTCTCACTCCAGAGACACAGACTCATGGGACAGAACAGAAAGACAATAAAACACTGCAGTGTTTAAGGTCAGCACTGACACCTTTCTCTAGCAAAGAGCCCACTCTGCAAACTCCATCTCAAACTAAACCAAAGCAAATACATCTCCTCCCATAATTACTGCCAGCCAATATGCTTCTAGTACAGGGCATCCTTGAGCATGATGAGCATGGGAAGGGTGCAGGTTCCAAGCACATGCTGACATGCAAAGGCCTGTCCCCAGTAGCTATTGAGGTATCCAGGGATTTTAGATACCTCCTGAGAACCTACACAGAGATCCATGCATGTTTTATCTTTAAAGGTGTATGTCCCAGCAGAATGTCCCCACCTCACCTTTATACTGTGGGATAATGGTATATTATTACACAATTGCAACAGCCACTACTTTTGTCCATCTGCTGCTCTGTTCTAACTACAGAAACAGGGTATAGCCATAAATAGTGACAGGCCAGTGTTTTGTTCTTTGTATCCATGAAGTGCTTTGCTGCTCTGAGTTAAAGTTTTATTCTGTTTCCAATTAGAAATCCAAACTCGCTTGTTGGATTAGGTGACTTTCACTCTCTAGGCAACTCAACAAATATTTTCAGTTTGACCCTTAAGTTTATTAACCATGAAAGCACAGGGAGAACTCTGCTCAAATACCCAGTACTCGAGTTTAACTGAAGGCCCACACAACATGAACAGCCTGCATGTCCCCTGGGCATGGTCATGACTTGTTTCATTGTGGTCACCCTGCAGCCATCCAGCCCTCAGCTCTGCTGACCGGCCCAAATCTCCAGTTTGTGGGCTAAAGCTGTAGACATAACCCTGACAGGGAGTTATGGAAAGCAATGCTTGTCTCTCTTTTAGCTCACACAAGCCCAGTCATCCCCAGCTGGTCATGCTAGAGAACCTTTCACTCTCTTCTTTATGGCACTCTTCCATAAGTGTGGGCTATCCACTTCGTTGTGGGATATCCATTTAGGCCTCTTCCCTTGCCCCTTCCACAGAGAGGGGCCCTGAAGAGAGGTTTAGCTGTGCTACCTACAGCCCTGCTAATGCTGTGAGCCACCTCCCTGTGCCATGGGTGTCTGCGAGGTGGCAGCGATGCCACCCTGTGGTGACACTGAGCAGCAGGATTGGGAACAGCAATCCCACGGAAGAATTTGCAGGAACAACAGTCATCTTCTGCATGAGCTTTTAGGTCAAGAAGTAAATCAGTCACCTCTTCTTTCACCCCTTTGGCATGGCAGCAGGAAGCTAGGAAAGACCCTGGCTCTTTGGGCTGGTGATATGCAAGGACACTGCAAGCTCAAAGCATGTCCACTGACCCCAACCTCATGAGAAGTAGAATCATAGAATCATCACAGAATCATAAAATGTACTGAGTTAGAAAGAGCCCATCAGGATGACCGAGTCCATCTCCCGGCCCTGCACAGGACACCTGAACAATCCCACCCTGTGCCTGAGAGTGTTGTCTAAATATTTCTTGAGCTCAGACTTAGTGCTGTGGCCACTGCCTGTTACTGTGCCCAATCCCCCTCTGAGTACAACACCTTTTCCTGGTACCCAACTCAAACCTCCCCTGACACAGCTCCAGCCATTTCCTCGGGCCCTGTCACTGGCCACTGAGAGTGAAGAGATCAGTGCCTGCCCCTTCCCTGCCCCACAGGAGGATGCTGAAGGTACCACTAAGGTCTCCCTTGAGTCTCCTCTACTCCAGCCTGAACAAACCAGGGGCCACCAGCCCGTGAATAACTGTTTTCACCCGACGACCGCCCCTGAGAGGCGCCTCCTGTTGGTGGCTGGGAAGCAGCTGCGCCTCTGTGCCCTGAGGTGCATCAGCCCCTGTGGCTCCACCATCATCACTGCACCTGAGGACACGAAAATAGGTCTTTTTCCCTGAATTGTGATTATTCCCTGTTGGTTTTGTAGGTTTTGTTTTCTCTAGTTTGTTGGGGTTTTCCTTGTTGTTCTATATTCATTTAATAAGTATACTAACTACATATATATATTAGGAAGATATTTATATATCAATCATAATAAACCGTTGATCTCTCAGAGCTGTTTTTATCTCAGATTGTTAATTCCTAGTCCTCCAACCTAGCACACTTAGCCACTCCTCATAAGACCCCTCCATACCCTTGACCATCCTCATGGCCCTCCTTTGGATGTTCTCTAACAGCTTAATGTCTTTTTTAGATTGTGGTGCCCAAAACTGCACAGAGTACTCAAGGTAAGTCCACATCAGTGCAGAGTAGACAATCACCTCCTTCTGGTAGCACTAGAGGGATCTCACCTCACCCAGCTACAGAACTGACAGCTGTGTAACAGCTGTTCATTAATAACCTGCAGTGTCTGCTCAGCATCACATTGCCAGCAGCAAAGTGATCACCTGCAATCAGAAATTCAGGTAAGGCTGAACAAGACATTTATTAGTTAATGATGATGGATTTAATTCAGAGGAAATGACAGCTGATAGTTTTGTGTTTCAGCTTCGCCCTTAGCAACTCAACTCCTGTAACTTGGTTATTTTTCCTATAAGTTTCAGCATAGGTATGTTGGGCGTATGTGGCACGGTTTTGGTAGGGGGGGGCTACAGGGCTTCTCACATACTTCTGTGAGAAGCTGCCAGAAGCTTTCCCCATGTCTGTCAGAGCCAATGCCAGCCAGCTCCAAGATGGACCCACGACTGGCCAAGACTGAGCCCATCAGTGACAGCAGTAGCACCTCTGGGATAATGTGTTTAAAAGGTGAAAAAAACCCCAACTCTGCACAGTACCAGCAGCAGTCAGAAGAGAGGAGTGAGAACATGTGAGAGAAAGAGCCTTGCAAACATCAGGGTCAGGGAAGAAGGGGAGGAGGAGCTCCAAGCACTGGAGCAGAGATTCCCCTGCAGCCCATGGTGAGGCAGCTGTGCCCCTGTAGCCCTTGGAGTCCATGGGGGAGCAGAGATGACACCTGCAGCCCATGGAGGAGCCCAGAGCAGAGGGATGTGCCCAAAGGAGGCGCAGAGAAGTTCGTGGAGGATTGTCTCCCGTGGGAAGGGCCCCACACTGGAGCAGGGAAAGAGTGTGTGGAAGAAGGAGCAACAGAGAGAAGGTGTGATGAGCTGACAACAAGCCCCATTCCCCATCCCCCTGCACCACTCAGGAGGAAGAGGTGGAGAAAATCATGAGTGAAGCTGAGCCTGGGAAGGAGGTAAATCATTATTTGCTTTTATTTTTCAGTACCCTACTTGATTTGATTGGTAATAATTTAATTTCCCCAAGGCAAATTTGTTTTCACCGTGACAGTAATCACTAAGTCATCTCCTTCTTCTTATCTCAACCCATGGGTCTTTTATCATATCTTTCCCACCCTTCGGCTTCTCTCAAATCGTTTTGAATGGTTCGTCAGGTTTGAACTGCTGCTTCCTGGCAATGATGCAGACAGATCTATACATACCTTTCAGTTTGCACAGTGGGATTTACCATCTCTAAAAGGGAGAAGGAACACAGATATACTCTCGGTTTTGCTTTAAAGGATGAGAAGCAGAACGCCCTTTGCTTATGCTATACCAGTTTATCATTCTGGCTATTTCAGGGAAAACAAGCTCCAGAGACTGAATTTTAGCTCAGTAGATATTACATTGAAACTTCACCTGTAATGTAGCTTATGTGAGACAAGTTAGACCAATTGAAGGCTTTCAAAAGCTAATTATTAGTTTGTTTCATGTTGCCTATTAGGTGATACTAAGAAACATATATACACACTAAGAACAGGTATCAGGAACAGTCTCCCTGAACGACTGCCCAGCTTCCTTCCCTGTAATGCAGGGTCTGCTCAGACAGTGCAGATAATTGCCTGAAGGTCTTATAAAACACTTGAATAAAACAGGTTATCGGGCACTTTACTTTTTGACCCCTTTTTTATAGTTGTCCCCTTTGCTACTCCAGCCGGCAGCAGTTAAATGCAGTGCCAGCAGATGGCAACGCAGGAAGGGTTCCCGTTCCCATCCGGGCTGTCCGAGCCACTCGGGGCAGCAGCCCGGGCGGCCGCAAGCACCTGCTCTCCTGCCTCAGCAACAGGATCAGAGAAGAAGTTCGGTGTCATTGCAATTAAATCTTTGAAGAAGCTCAGAGGCTAAAGAGAATGCCTGGGTGTTTTAACCAGCAGCTCTGTAGTAGAGACACCTTCATGGTATTCTCCAAAATACCCACTGCAATAGCTTTTAACTCATTCCGTAGAATTCTTATGACCTTTTCCGTGCTGATATACGGGAAGTTTGTACCACGTGCACGTGGTCACTGACTGCTGTGAACTTAGCGGTGTGAGAGCCTCCCTCCTCACTTCCACACCCTTGCTGAAAGTTGGATTTAAGTGGTTTCCTTTCAGCAGTGCTGTTCAAAGCACAGCATTGAATTCACGTACACTGGCATTTCAGGCAGCATAAACCCAAGTGCACACAGCCCATTTTTCCAAGTCCCCATGCCCTGGATTTCCTTCTGACTAGCTCGGGAAGAGCTCCTACTTTATGCAGTGAATTGCAGTGAGTTTCTGTTCAACAACTTGTGATTAGGGTTTGCAATGCAAAGAACACTTTCAATATTGCTTTAAGTGTTGAGTCTTCCTGGATTTTCAAAGGCTGTTAGGGTGCAGCTCTGATGTCCCCTGCAGAGCTGATGTGCTGCCTCCTTTGAAGGAGCAATACTTGCCCACGGCCACAGGACCAGGGACATACCAGAACTCCAAGTTCTGAAGCTAGAGCACAAATTCAGACAAGCACAAGCCATGTGTTTTTCTTCCATGTTCCTATCAATGGCTCAGCTCTGTAGCTCATATTTCCGTACTGAGAAAGAGCCCAGAACAATATGCCTGCCTGCTGACTATGCCTTACCAGCCTGGCCTACACAGACCACATGAGAAATACCTGTTCAGATTAGACTCCAAATTATTCTTGAGCCTGTACTTTTACATTTACAAAGGGAAGAATTTAGATCTGAAACTGAAGAGGCTGCTTAGTCTTCCCAGCACTCAAACAAACCCCAAAACCCCAAACATGCTGCACCAACATGGGTTTTCTTGAGAAGGGATGAAAAATTGAATTATATCCTCCACAGGGTACTAACTACCAGGGCAAACACATATGGAAGGACTACTTGAAGTGACCATTTTGTCATTAAAGGGGATATGAGTGACCTGTCTAGGGAGAGATGAGATTACAGCAATATCTAGCTAATTAGTAGGAATTAGTAGGATAGGAGACAGGCGGTCTCATTCACTGAACTACTGAATGGGCTGGTGCTTTTAATTAGACACTGAGCTCATGTGCTGGAGGGCTGCTGTCCACCTCCTCACCCAAGACAGAGATTAGGAATAGTTTTATGTTAATTTATGTTGGCTGAAAAGCTAGTGATTTTAGGAGAAATTTATATTTCAGGGAGGAACTGCTTATTAATATTCATCTCAGCTCCTATAAATATATTTCTAATCCACTGCAGGATTTAGTAGGATGTGGATGTCAGATGTGTCACTGCACACATTGGATTTGTTACAGAGCAGGGGTTGTGTTGGGTCAGGTGGGTGTTGGAGCAGAGGGAGCCCGTGCTGTGACAGGATGGATGCCAGCTCATAGCTGTGTGACGTGGAAGGTGACATGTCTGTGATTCTGCTACAGTGATAGGAGCTGGACAAGTCCCAGGACAAGCATACACAATGTCTCATGAGCAGCTGCCACAGATAGAATAATTTTCTCAGTCTCTTGAGCTTTTCGTATTCCTGGCTTCTCAAATTAACTTCAAAATACTGCTCCTTAACAGAGGAGATAGATCCGGTTTTTCTTATGCTTCTTCAGGGGCTCTCTGAGCCTCTCCTTTGCATAATAGCTGTTCTCTGTCTTGTGTTTCTCACACACATTTTGTACAACCCTTTGCCTGAAAGGACTGTAGAGAGCTCTAACCCAAACTATACTTGCTAACATAAAGCAACCACCCATCACACTTTTAACTTTGCTACTCCCTACCTAAAGTCCACTCTCCTGTTTAGCCACAATCCTGCTGGATATAAACATCCCAGAAGGGGTACAATTTTCTGGACTGTCCCCACACACACCCCATGCACTGACCTTTCCACATGCTTCCACTCACTTTCCCCTCAATAAGAACTGGTTCCAAGATAACATTCTCACTGTGACTGGCCCATATTAGTTTCAGCTACAGCAAAAGCAAAGTCTTCATTTTACCTACAGCAATGTTGCAAAGTCTCCAGAGGGTATACCATGGGATCCATGAGCAAAATCATGACATACTGGACCTAAAGCCCTAAATCCAAGGAAATAACATTCCTAGAGCACTGAAACAAAGAACACAACACTGGTAAAGTAATACCATTCCAAACAATCACCAGCAAGCTCCTCACAAGTTGGGAGAGGTTGCATCACGCTGGCTGGCAAAAGAGCTTTTGGTTCCTTTGTGTTCTGCATGCCAGCTGGTAAAAAACAGCCATGGGGGTGGATAAAAACAAGGATAAGCAGCCCTAAAGCGACAGTCATCACCAACAACTGCAAGGAGGAGAGGTGCTACTACACCTTTGTTAGAAAGCAGGCTGCTCCATGCCTCAGTCAGGAATTCCTGGAGTAGATTCAGATGATGCTGAAGAATGATGCTAAATAGCAGTGAACACATCCTTCAGAAATGAAGCAGGCAGTAACTCATGCTAGTGTAACTATTCCCTGAAGTAAATAGCATTGCATTTGTTTCTGGAATAACTAGCTCGTTGCCTCAGCCTGTGGCAGAAGCAGCAAGTGGTGCCAGCCATCTGGAGTGTTATGTGGCCCAGTGCCAGCGTCGCTCTGATGCTGGGGAAGAGGTGGTGAACAGGGGGGAGTTACAGCAAGGAGCACATGTACAGCACAGAGAGAAGGGAGAGCAAGGGAAGGAGCATGTATGAACAAACTAAAGAAGACAGAACTACTCTTAAAGAGCCTGTAATTGATGTCTAACTAAGAGCAAGCAGCTGTTGGAAACAAGATTATTTCCAGTCTGTTTGCCAGCATGAAGATAGGGGAAAAGGTGAGCTCATCAACAATGGGAAGTGGGGGGCAGGGAGGAGAAGAAAAAGCCATTCAGGAAAGTGCTTAACTCACTGCATTGAGTCAGGAAATCTCCAAACAGTGAAAATCTCATGACCTGAACGCCAAAACCACAGCAGGGGCATCACAACACCATTCTCTGTCATAATTGCAAACACAAAGAGTGCCTTCCTAGAAGGGAGTCCAGAGTCTGTAACACAGCACACAGACTTCCTGTAGACTCTGCTTGGCATCTGTGGCACAAGCCTTCACACAGCATACCCTTGCCTTATTCTGACACCACAGCACAAAAAGAACTCAAGTGAAACCAGGCCTTTTGCACAGCCCAAAGCATTTTTACCTTTTCAGGTTGAAAAGCCAGTGCTATGGTGTTTTTCAAAGATTGGGCTTGCTGATACTGGAGGTCTTTTCCAACCTTTTCCAGGTCTGACCACTCAGAGTACTTAAAGTAAATGAGGTAGGATGTTCTTTTCCTAATACTTACTGATACTGGTAAGGTAAAGCCGTTGTAGAGAAATTCTAACACTTGAATAAGTTTTGTAGTAGCCTGCTGTACAAGATGCCTATTTCTCTCTTCTGTCATTATGGGCTCTTCTAAGTCCAAGGCCTTTATGCTGCAAGGGGTTACAATCAGAATCTGAATACAGAAGCCAGGAAAGCCGGGTTTGCCTTCTGTTGATGTGAGGCTATCAATCAGCCTGTGGTACTGTCCTCTTGAAAAGCCAAGTGGCTGCTTCCCCCATTTCATTGTGACGGGGAGAAGAGATATTTCCTTTTCTAACAGCTCTGCTTTTGATGAGAAGGGAGTATGTTCACCCTAGTCATGCAAGGAGGACATAGAAATGTAGAGAGAAAGTGACAGTTTAATTGTGGGACTTGTAAGATGGCATCTTGCCCTTCCTTTTTAATCCACCTGCCCTTCCTTACAAGTGAGTGAGCCTGTGCTCATCAGAGCATACAATGGTGACAGCGCTGAGGATCACCTGACTGGTATGAGGAATCCTCAGCCCACCACAAATGGTGACCTCTTGGGATGTCCTTGGGGTTTCCCTTGGAATACAAACGGGGGCACGCGCGCGTTTAGCTGCAGTTCCACACTCTGGTCAGCGAGTGGCAGCAGCGAGAGCGGGTTTTTTTTGGTTTTTTGTTTTTTTGATTTGGTGGTTTTCTGGAGCTTTTCCACAAAATAAAAAAATTAAGTGGTTTTTGCGTTTGTGCATGAAAATGTGGGGTTTCTTCCTTTCTGGCTGCTCGGATCTGTGCAGCACAGAACAGCCCGAGTGCCTTTTGACAGCACCATGCAAGTCCCTGGAAATGCTGTTGCTCTGAGCCTGTGCTATACCCAGAGGGAGCAGCACAGGGAGACACTAGAGGGACGGAGGCATGGATGGTGTCCCAGGCATTCAGCTTTCCTAAAGGCATCACGTTGTCAGAACATAGTTGGCTATAGACACTTCATGAGGCTCAACTACATTTCACCATGGACACCTGATGAGGCCAATAAGAGCCAATTTTCCAATTCTGCACCTCTGTGCCTGGTCCATCTAGAAAGACAGTGGGAGAACCTCATGCTCCTCTCCTCCAGGTCAAAAGGTTGTGCCCTCAGCCTCTTCTGCACCGCCAGCTCCCAACTGGCTGTGACCACGGCTGGCATTGCTCCACAGCCCTTTTCCACCTGGAGCTGGCAGCCTCAGCCTGCACACTGCAGCCAGGCACAGCCCCTCCTTCCCCAGTGCCTCCCACACCCTTGCTGCGCACCCCTGCCCACCTTGGCTTCCAGGGCTGTTCCCACAGTCATGGCTGCTCCCCTGGCTCCTCCAGGGCCCATCCCCAGGTCACTGCTCAGGTTCCCTGGCAGCCCATTCCCATCTTGCCAAGTCCCTCCTAAGAGCTGCTGGGTCTCCAGCATCGGGACCACAAACTCCAGTGTGGGAGCAACCCCTGTCCCAGTTGTCAGTGTGGTCCCTTTCACCCTCCAGAGAGAAGGCACTGAAGAGCAGCCTGTGAGGGACCTCCCCAGTGGAGAGCTGCTAGCCAGGCGTTTTCAGAACTTAGGACAGAACCAACACACTCCCTTATGTCCATTCAGCTCCATGGCTGGGACAATCCCAAGGGCCTCGAGCTGATCCTGCAACACTGGCTACAGGAGCCCAGCTGGCTCTCTCTCCCCAGTCCCCTGCTCCTCCAGCACATCCCCGAGACATCCAGGAACATTTCTGCCAACACCTTCCCAGGAACCAGAGCAGCCTGAAGACTCTCCCACCCCCTCCTCGTCTTTCTGCAAGATGGCTCTGGCAGTTGCTCAGATCACTGTGAGCTTCCCCAGAGCAGCAGGACCTTCTGGAGAGCAAAGTGGGCCCCAGCAGTGGCAGCACGGCTTCCCCCCAGTCCCAGGACACTCCCCAGCCAGTCACACAGCCATGTGGTAAACAGTTTAATTAACACACTGACAGCACCAGAGCCGGCCCGAGCTGGACTTTATCCGCTGCTCTGCTTGGCCGCCAGCCTCTTGTCTCTCTCTTCAGCAATGGTCAAGCGGATGCCCTTTCCACGGGGCAGGGAGATCCATGGCTTGTTGCCCTGCAGCAAGGGAGAAGAAGACACCTCATACCAGGAAACCCAGACAGCAGCAAAGCTCTTCCTCTCACAGGGAAAGTAGCAGAAGCCCACCCCTGCCCATGCTCATGCAGGTACACACGGTCGTGGCACTGGCCAAGCAGAGACCCCTGAGAAAGGTGCCAAAGGTAAACAGGTCTACAGCTGCAGCTGCCTCTTTCAGTCACATCCACAAGGGATGCACTTCAGCCAAAATTGTAATGCTACCCTCTCCAACCTGGACAAAGAGCTTGTCCAGGATGGCAAAAGAGCAGAGGTATTGGGGAGGCACTCAGTCAGAGCAGTTGCCCAGGTCACACCAAGGTCGCTGCTCAGCCCCCATGTCTTAAGTTTGAAAAATCACTGGGCTGCTTCTAGAAAATGTCTCCATGCCTAAATTAGCAGATGCTTCCCCTTCCCAAAGCAGGCAAAAATACAGGAAGCTGAGCCAGAACTGAGGTCAGCACTGGAGTTTCTGTGTGGGCCAGCAGCTGCTTAAGGAGACACCAAGGCTCTTCGCCTCAGCCAGCAGCACCTCACAAGACACCCCCTGCCTGCCTGGTGTCCCCACGGACTTACTTTGCCAATAACGAAGATGTTGGAGAGCCTGGTGGCAAAGCTGTTGCCGTTGGCATCTTTCACATGGACCACGTCGAAGGACCCGGGGTGTCTCTCCCTGTTGGTGATCACCCCAATACGGCCCAAGTTGGCACCACCAGTCACCATGCACAGGTTACCTGGGTGAGGGAACACAAGTGTGACAGAGCCGACAAGTGTGACGAGAGCTGGCACCACATGCTGTGGTGAAGCCCTCCCATTTGGGCTCTTTGCCCATACCAAACATTCCCTCCTGTTTCTGTCAGCACCAAGGAGATATTCCCATCTCACTCATGCCAACACTGCTCACGGCTCTGTGACTGAAACCTTCTCCCACCAGACAGGATTTACCTACAGCTGCCCAGAGCTTGCTGCTCACAGCCCCACAACAGCCAGGCTCAGTTACTTCCCTTCCAGCTTGCTGCTTCCATTTGGTGCCCCAGAACCTATGCCAATGCCTCCCACTGGCAGCACATAGGAGAAATTCCTGCTCCAGCTACAAGTGGAGATGCTCTTGGAAAAAAAACCCTTTCCCAAGGCTGACATCAGTGCCTCTGTACTTAAGAGCAAATATGCCTGGCACTTAACTTCCACACAGCTCTCCATTGTGGGGAAAGGTACAGTGCTTTACATGGGATGCAAAACCCACCTGTGTCAAACTTGATGAAGTCTGTGATCTTGCCCGTCTCCAGGTCAATCTGGACCGTATCATTCACCTTGATGAGTGGGTCTGGATAGCGGATAGTGCGGGCATCATGGGTGACCAGGTGAGGGATTCCTTTGGTGCCCACAAAGATCTTCCTCACCTTGCACAGCTTGTACTGCAAACAAAACCCAACACAGCTCAGCTGAGGCAGCCAGCAGCCCCATGGACCAGGGCACTCTGGTCCCCCAGAGAGCCATCAGCCACAGCAGAACACTCAGACACTCCAGGGCTCACAACACAAGCCCAGGCAGCAACTTGCCCAGCTCCCTGCCCCAGTAATGCCTCTCCCACAGCTGCCATGCAGCTCTGTTCCAGTCCCACCAGAAAACACCTTCGCTGTGGGAGCAGGTGCCCACCTTGGGCGTCAGCCTGCCCACAAACACTGGCTGCACTTTCCCAGAAAGCCTTCACCAGGGCAGTTCCCACATTTTTCCCTGTGTCCCATGGGCACACAGCAGAGGCAGAGGCTGCCTTCCCCAAGGATCCAAGAGAGATCTGTGTTCCCTCCTCCGAGGCACTTTGGTTTCCCTGCTGCCTGTCATCCCTAACTCCCTCGCAGCCACTCTGGACCCCATGGGCCAACAAGAGTGGTAGTCAGAGGTAAAAGCACAACGCAGGTGGTGCAGATGCCCCAAAACGCACCACAGGCACCTCCAGCACAGCCAGCTCTGCCCTCCACATCCTGCCCTAAGAAAGGACACACAAAGCAGAGCTCAGACTCACAGCTCAGGCACAACACGCCTGGGTTAACAAATCACATGTGGAACTTGCTCCCCAGCACCCAGGGTGAGAAGGCACTTTTGTTAACTGGAGAAGGAGTTAATGCCTTTTACACCACAGGCAGCTCCTTGTTTCTGATCACTGTTAGCTGGCAAAGCCAAAGCTCACCCCCATCCCAAAGCTGCCTGTGCAGGTGGCCCAGCCCATGCCAACAGCATCCTCTCCAGCACCTGCAGCCATCTGGGAGCTGCTCTGATGTCACCACGAGACCTCCCCCTGCCACAGGCTTTGCCCCAACCCTGAAGGCTTCTCAAGTGCAGCACGACCTCAGCTGTCAAGGAAGAGACAACAGCTCTCGTTCAGGAGGTGCCAAAGAGGAAAAACTGCCCCAACCAAACCCAACTGGGCCCACGTTCACCCCAAGCTGAAGCCTCTCACCTTGGCCTCCTCGGCCGTGATGCGGTGAACGGCAAACCGGCCCTTGGTGTCATACACCAGGCGGAAATACTCGCCTGTCTTCTCAATGCTGATGACATCTGATCGCAGAGAGGGAAAGAAAACAGCAGCTGTTATCAGCTCATTACCCAAGACAAGATCTTAACCCACGTATAAAAAGAACCAGGGACTGCTTTTGGCTGTGAATGATGAGGTTGGGATCTCCCCTTGACCACAGGCTCGCATCTTTTGCTAGACTCCACATCTTTTAGAAAGACTGCAAATTAGCAAAAAACTACTGAGGAGTGGAGTCTGAAAAGAAATTTGTATGGATCAAGCAGGCAGCCACAGGCTAAAGGTGTCTGGCTTTTGGTACTGTCCAATTCCAAACTAAATGACACCTGTTTACGTGTATCTTTTCTTCAACTCCATCAGGTGAACACCTTTCCACCCCAAACCATTCCAGCCCAATAAAACATTCCTCCCACCAGTGCAGGGCTGCCCAAGGTACTGCCCCAGCCCTGCTCACCCATGAAGCCTGCGGGGTAGGTGATGTCCGTGCGGACTTTGCCATCTATCTTGATGAACCTCTGCATGCAAATCTTCTTGACCTCATCTCCTGTCAGAGCATACTTCAGCCGGTTGCGCAGGAAGATGATGAGGGGAAGGCACTCCCTCAGCTTGTGAGGGCCTGTCGATGGACGGGGTGCCTGTGGACAGAAACTTTCTGCTGGGGGCTCGAGGAGAACCGACCACCCTCAGAGGAGAAACACCGAGAGCCCCTGCAGCAGCGCCCGAAAGCGGCGGCACAAGAGGGAGGCTGGCAGCTCTCTGCTCCCGGTATTCACAGCAGTTCCTCCCGTGTTTTGCCAGCCTCACAAAAATGCCCCCCAAAGACGGAAAAGCACAACGAGCAGGTTAAAGGAGAGCAGCCAACGACCCCCACCGCCACATTCCCGGCAAACAGGGGAACGTAAACGCTGTTAACAAAGCTCCTAAACAGCAAACACTCCCCGAGCTGCCCGAGTCCCGCAGCTCAGCGCCCAACCCCGCGCAGCGCCCCGGCACTTCCCCTGATGCGGCTGCCGCGAGCAACCCGGCCCCAAACCCCAAACCTCCGACCCCGTCCCGCACTCACGAAGACGCCCGTCAGCTTGTCCAGCATCCAGTGCTTGGGTGCAGCCACGCGCTTCAGGTGCTTCTTGGGGCCGCGGGCCTACAGGACGGGACGTGTTACGGGACCG
>VXBA01004867.1:89652-126185 GCA_013399895.1 Serilophus lunatus | reverse complement strand
ATGGCTGCGCTCCGCCGGGAAAGGGCCCGCGCTTCCGGCTCGCCCGCGCTGGACAAGGCGCGGCCGCGGCGGCCGGCGTCGCCCCCTGGCGGGCCGGAGGACCAGCGCGGCCCGCGGGGGGACGGGGAGAACGAGATGGACCCGACGGGGGCACCGCGCTCGGGGACACCGCGCTCGGGGACACCCTGCTTGGAGACACCCTGCTCGGGGACATCCCGCTCGGGGACACCGCTCTCGGGGACACCCTGCTTGGGGACATCCCGCTCGGGGACACCCTGCTTGGAGACACCCTGCTCGGGGACATCCCGCTCGGGGACACCCTGCTTGGAGACACCCTGCTCGAGGACACCGCGCTCGGGGACACTCTCCTTGGGGACACCGCGCTCTCGCCCGGGCCATTGTGTCTGTGCCAGCGGGCACGAGGGAGAGTGACCGCACCCTTCCCGGCCCTCGATGGTGGCGTGGGATAACCCCCCACGTTGTGCCCTTGCGGTTTGGGAGTGTGAGGTTGTCAAGAGCCGAGCCAGGGGTGACACCACTGCCCTCCCCTCGCCCACGGCCCCTCGCGGGGTGGAGCTGGACCCCACGGAGCGCCCCAATCCCGACTCCGGGTGTAAGAGCCCGCTGCCGAAGGCAGTTCGGGGGGCAGTGGTTCCGGCTGCGCTTCCCTAAGAGGCAGACGTGACCCCACAGCGTTCCAGAGTCCGCCGGACACCCCCAGATCCCCGCGTCCCTCCAGGCACCCGAGTGCAGCGGCCGCACAGCATCGCTCCTGCAGCGGGGTGCGGGTGGGACAGAAGCCCCATTCCCGAGGGTGACACGATGGGGACACCGCCGAGGTGGCACCCCCGGTACTGCCACCGTAATCCAAGAGAAGGCTCGGAGCTGCGAGGGGCAAACCCTCTTTCCACCCTGGGCCGGTTCCCCCGGTGTCCTCCGCGGAGATAGACAAGGAAAGCGGCACAACTGGGGGACAACGTTTCCTCCAGATTTTATTAGACAGCAAGCCTGAGACCCCCGCCTGCCTGGGCCAGCGTGACGCCTGTGCTTTGGGGGGCGGGCAGCGCGACCCCAGCCCCTCCTCCCGCCCCTTCCCACCCTCCGCCCGTAGCACCGACCCGTGGGGCAGCCGGGGCGCTCCCCGCGCCCGCCCCGCGGAAACGGACCGCGGGGTCCCGGTGGGGCGAGGCGGGAGACCCCCACCCCAGCCGCCCTCCAGCCTCAGCAGCTGGCCGGCAGGTCCGCGGGGCCGTCGAACTCGTGGTGGCCAAGCCAGAGCTCCGGCAGCTCGTCCGCCCTGTCGAGGCCAAGTTCCAGCACCAGCGCCCTGAGCACCTCCTCGTCCACCGGGTCCGAGTCGATGAGGCCGGGGCCAGCGGGCTGGAGCGGGCGGCTCCCCGCGCCCCGTGGCTGCGGCCCCAAGTCCCGGGCGAGCGGCNAGCCGCAGGTTGGCCACGAGGTGCGGACCCGCCTGCGGGGCCACGGCGGCGGCGGGGGCTGCAGGAGCCTCCCCCGCGGCGTCCCGCATCTCCCCGGCCCCGGAGCGGCAGCGCGGGACCGCCGCCACCTCGAGGTCCTTCGTGCCCCGGGGAGGGGATTGTAGAGAGCTCATCGCCGGGCTCCGCGGGGACACGACAGCGCTCGGCGGGAGCGGCTGGGGTCCGGCGAGGTATCCAGACTGGGAGGGAGGCTGGAGCGGCGCCCCGGCTGCTCCCGCGCTTGCCTGGGAGGCTCCGCTCCCCGCACGCCCCGGGCAGCCGCCGCCGCGGGGTTTATAGCGGCCTCGGATCGGGGCAAGGCGAAGGGAAGCTGAGCCGGCGGGCGAGCGGGGCGGTCGGGGAAGGATTCGCGGGGCGGGACGGCCACGGGAGGCGGTGCCGGCACCTCCTGCTCCTCCGGTCGCCGGCCGGACCCCCGCGTCCCGCCCTTCCAGGCTGGGTCCCTCCGTGTCCTCCTCGTTCTGGCTGGGAACCCCACCTTTGCTTCCCCCTGCCCAGGCTGGGACACACTTGTAACAGCTGTCCTGGGTGGGAGACAACAGCGGGGTTCAGGTGGTGGCAGGGCTGCCAGGGCAATGTGGGCTGGTGCCCTCAGGCAGATGGAGGAGGGATTTGGGACGGGGGACTGCTCGTGGTGGTACGCAGAGTAACCCTCTGAGGCATTCTCCCACCTTCTGCCATTTTCTTGCTTTGCAACAAGTTGAGCTCCCACTGTTTCTCCACATTCCCCATCCAGGGATGGGGACAGGGATGGCAGAGAAAGGCCTCACCCCATGCCTCAGTTTCCCCATCTTCTCTGTTCTCAGTCCTCACTTTTCCCTTGGCTGAACAGTCCCCAGGACTGACATCTCCCCTGGGCACTGGGACCCTAAGCTGTGCCAGTGACAGTGCCAGCCTCCTGCCAGCAGTCACCACACAAGACTGCTCTCTCTCCACTATACCACAACAGGTGCCAGGGGTACATGGAAGCAGGGAAGGGGATCAGGAGTCACGGGAGCCACATCCTGTTGAACTCCCTCCACGCCAAATTTCCTGTTGTTCCAATCAGCAGTGAAAAACAAGAGAGCAAAACAAAGCCAAGGCCATGCTGGGAGCCCCTTCATCTTGCTATTTATTCCAGCATAATCTAATTAAAGCCACAGGAAATATGCTTTCCCACAGTTACTGGACGTCTTTAAAAAAACCCAGCACAATAAAAGCTCCATGGGGCAGGTGAACGAGGGGACAAGGGCAGCAGAGGCCAGGCTCCATGGCCCAAGGCACCAGGAGAGATCTGCCCCAGATGCCTGCATACTTGTTCCCTTGCTGAGATGCCTCATGGCAGCTCTCATGGGGCACTGGGGCATCTGGATATTAATCCAAGATCTCCCAGGGCAGGAGCAGACACAGTGCCCTGCACCTCGCTTGACACTTTGGAGAGGATCCCCAGGGTCCAGCAGGAATTCAGAAACTCACCCATGGCCCTGCTGTGGGGGTGGGTATGTGCTGTGGGAAAGAGCACTGGCAAGGCAGGGTGGGTGCAGAAAGAAAGGAAAGGACTGGAGGAATATTTCAAACGTTTTATTTTAAAAAAATTCCCATTTAAAAACACAATGGCTGTGCCTTTCCATGGGTAAGAGACACAACATGTGCCCCAGGCTGGCCCTTGGCTCCACTCCCTGGGTGGGCAGCTCCGAGGCTGTGCCCCTGCCAGGAAGGTAATGTGGCTCTGGGCTCCAGCCAGGGAGGGCTTGCAGCTTTGAGCAGCCTCTCTCTTAAAAAACATTTAAAACCAGTTGTAAGAACAAACTCTGTGGTGTTAAAAAAGGAAAGAGAAAGGAACAAGGGAGGCTCTGCCAGCACTGGAAGGCTGTGGCTGGAGGGCCCACACTTCCTGCCTGGGAAGAGCCACAGTGCTCATGGTGTGCAACAGCTTTTCTTCTTTAAAGAGAAAAAAATTAACCAACCAACAATTTCTTCCAAATTTTCCCTGCAGTCACAAACTTCACCAGTTGCTCATTGTCTTCCCCACGGGAAATGCTCTTGCAGAAACCTGAGCCTTCCTTCTCTGCTAAACAACATGCTTCAGATTCCCTGCAAATGAAAGGAGACAGAAAAGGGTATTTCAGCTAATATTTGATCCTGACAGAGTGGCCTGGGAAGGGATGTCACCTCCGTGTCTGACAGACCAGGCACAGGAATCCCAGCCTTGGCACAGACCTCAGTTCCCACTGACTCCTCGCTCCCTTTGCTTGCAGAGACTGCACTGGAAATTACCACAAGGGAACCCTGCCACTGCTTTCACTACATTGAATGCTGGTTTGAGATTCATGGACCAGCATCTGAGAGGCACATGCTCTCTCTCTGCTGCCTTGTCCTACTTTCAGGCTGGACAGACTACCAGGAGTGCACAGCATAGATCCCTCCCTTTCCTGGTGGGCAGTAAGCAGAACGTGATCCAGCAGTGTGCTGCTGCAGCAGTGAAGCAAACTGGATCCTGGGCAGCATCTGCAGGGGCATTACCAACAGAGAGAGGAATTGTCCCACTCCAGGTGTGGCTGACAAGTGCTGAGTAGAGTACTGTGTCCAGTTCTGGTTCCTACAATTCACAAAAGGTATGGACAGAGAAGAGAGAGTCCAAAGGAGGACCACAAAGATGATCAAAAGGCTAGAGAACCTGCCCTATGAGAAAAGACTCTTCGCAGAGAAGAGAAGGTTTAGGAGGAACCTCATCACAGTATTCTAGTATTTGAAGATAAGCTTCAGAGAGGATAGAGGCTCTCTTTTCACAAGGAACCACATGGAGACGACAAGAGGCAATACCTATGCTGCACCAGGAGAGGTTTCACTTTAAGAATTTTTTCCTACAATAAGAACAATCACTGGAGCAAACACCTCAGGGATGTGGCAGAGGCCCCGCTGTCAAGTTTTCGAGATGCAACTGGACAAGGTGCTACATAATCTTGTCTAGGCTCCCTTTCCCACAAAAGGTTGGAGCAGATGATCTTTGAAGTCCCTTAGAACCTGGGCTGTTCTATGAGTGCAACAAGGACAAGGCCTCAGTGCTCCTCTGCCAAGCCAGAGGAAAGGCAATGGCAGGGAAGTAGGAGGCAGATGACACTGTGCACTAATGAGCAGCCAAGTGAATGTGGTTCATCTTTCTAGTCAGCAAGAAAGACTCCAATGAGCTCATCTGAAGCCCTCTCTAAAAAAACCTGTGAGGCCAAAGAATGCTGGCTTGGACAATTTACCTTTGATATAGTTCAGAATTTCTTGGATTCTCTGTGGCTCATTGCGGTCTGGTCTGCAGCTTGGGGTGATCTCCAGCACATAATCAGGACCATACTCTGTGAAGAACTGCAGGGAAGAGGAGAGGAGAGTCAGCAGAGAGGTCTCTGGTGGCTGAGGCTAGGGGCAGGGCTCCCCATGGGTACCTGTTTGTAAAAAAGGCAAAAAAACCCCAGTTTCTCCATCTGAGGGCCACATGTGGCTTCAATGCATCAAGGGGGTGCTTTTGCAGTGCCCACCTGGAGTTTTCAACCATTTTCCAATTCAAGGGCTTGGGAAGCAGAGCCCAGTGGTGCAGCCAAAAGCAGTCAAATGCCAATCCCAATGCTATTTGGGAGCAGAAAGAAAGGCTTTACCAAGGAAGATAGGAAGAATCTAAACCCTGAGAATTGGGTAAGAACAGCATGGTGCTACTGCAGACACTGAGGCAAAACCAAACTGAGGAAACCAACCACAAAATCTGAGCATTTCCAGTAATGGAAATCTTTTTGAAAGTGGAAATTTTCCTAAAGGAAGTAGTGGAAGCTCAACTGCTTCCATTATCTCAAACCAGATAAAGCCTTTGAGCATAAACAAAAGGGAACGTTCCTGTACTGGGTGCTAGTTTACTTTGAGAGAGAAGTTTTGGTATCTAAAAGTTGATGGTTTTTTCCATGTCCACTTTTCATGAGAAAGTTTTCAGAGCAACAACAGACAAATCCTAACCACCTTCTGCAGGTAATTCCTAGAGAGACCTGCTCTTTTCACTTCCCCCATACACCAAACATCCAGTCTTGTTTAAAATCTGTTTCTGCAAAAATCTGGTTAAAGGATCATATTTAAGCACGACATCTCTCAAAAAGCATCTTCCATCTGTAACCATCAGTTTCTATAATCATGACTTTGCAGTCTCAATCCACACAAAAACCTCACTTTCTTTCAAATTGGTCCATGAGATCCTTGGACAAAGGCAAAACCAGAACTCTCCTCCGTAGCCACCGTAGGCTTGAATTGCTCTGCGCTTGCAGGTTCGTTTGTGCAGTGTTGGTAACACTGATCTGTGGTTTGAGACCTGTTATGAACCTGGAGGTGTTCAAGGCAGGCTGGATGAGACCCTGCAGGATGGAGCAAGCTGGTTTAGTGGGAGGTGTCCCTGCCCATGGCAGGGGGAGTGGAATTTGATGGCCTTTAAGGTCATTCTGTTATTCTAACCTACAGTTATTCCACCCAAACTGAGTCTAGATTGTGTCCCTCCAAGCAGCTGTCCAGCCCTACTCAAGACCTGAGAAGCACCAGCTCTGGCACTAAAACAGCACCTGGCCCTACAGCCAAAGCTTCAAAGCTGCACCTGGTCCTTTCTGTATACTATTAAAGCAGGGCTAAAATTTAAAGCCTTGAAAAAGGCAAAAGTATGTGCACATCCTAAAGAGCTTTTTGAGCAAACTGATGATTCACTCTGCTCTTCCTCTCTGTAACTATCCAAGACTGGAGTTTATTGGTGCCTGAGGTCCCCCACAGGAAGCTGCAGACAGCCTTCACCTTTGGGCATGAGCACCCAACAAGCTGCTGGAAAGGGTGGTATTTTTACAGGAGTGTCTCCAGAAAACAGGACTGAGTAGCAAGGAGGCCATGTGGATTAGGCAGAACGACTGGCTCTTCTGCAAGGACAAAGGAGGGTTTTTCAAAGCATTACCTCATGATCAGGGATCTCCGAGGACAGCGTTCTCCCAAGGATGACCCCAGTCAAGTATGCCCAGCAGCGAGCTGTGTTGGCAAGGTTGTAACCTCCTGTTTCAGCAAGAAGTGGGATTTTGAGAGGCAAGAGAGAAGGAGAGATTTTAGTGGAAGGAACAAACTGTGGAGGCAACTTGCACAGTTTGCATGAATTCAGCTTATTTCATCCACTCAAGCCGTGCCCAAAATCTGCACTTTGCACCTGCTGGCTACACAAAGCCATGTCCAAATGACAGTGTATGCAAGAGCAGACCTCTCAAACTGAACCCTGGTCTTACCCACTGAGGCAGAGGATGGTCCTCCAGTCATCTCAGACCCAGCATGAACTCCAGCCCCATGTGCTGGACTGGTTTTTTTTGTCTGAAAGGTGCTATCCCAGCAGACTCACAAACAGGCCATGGCAAGATTGAACACTCTTAAACTTTTCCAAAACAAAGAGCATCAGGCACATCAAATTTTAGGTTAAACGTGCTATACCTGATTTCCCCCATCTCAAAAAGGACAAAAAGATGGTCCAGCTCCAGGCACGGAGCTCAGGGGCTCTCCCTGGTACACAGTGGCTTTTGTTGTTCTGAAATGCTTTGTTAAATAAAGTCTGTCCTGTGCTCTCCTCACTGGTTATGCAGCACAGCTGAGATAAATCCACCTTAGCTTTTCACTGGGTATCAGAGCCCTGCTGTACCTTGCAGGCAGCCTCTCCTCATTCCAATCCCCTGCTTGAATCTAAATGAAACCATTCATTGCCATGTGCCCAAGGTAGGTTTGGGAACACAGTGCTCACTTTTAAAGGGAAGCACTGAAGGGCTGATCAGCAGAGATGGGAATCAGAGGTGCCACTGAGAAACCAGGATCAGTTTGTTGGCCTCTCCTCTTCTCCAGAGGAGTGATGCAGCTTTTAACTCAAGACCTGAGAGTCAGGATTGAGACTTGTACCTGTCAATATCAAGGATTTCAGTTGTGAGAATACAGTCACCCTGCTAAAACCCTGCCAGTGCAAGCCTAAGGGCAGGCACTCAAGGAAGGGGCACAGGAGGATAAACATGTTTCTCTGAGAACAGCAGGATGCACTCACCTCCTCCCAGAACGAGAGTTGCTAGCTGCCACTGCAGGACATACTTGAGGCACTTGCCCACTCCCTCGGGCGTCATGTTGAAAGAGCACATGGGGTCCCCTGCAATGGTGTCGGCCCCCAGCTGCAGCACCACTGCCTCGGGGTTGAAGGCAGCATACACCTCCTTCAGCACACTGTGGAGAGGAACAGTGTGGATGGATGCCAGTGTGGCTCAGAGGGATGCTGGTGGCACAGCCCTGGTCCCTCAGATCCACAAATGCCTCTCGGGGTTTCTGCATCCTCTGCTTCCACCCAACTTGCAGCAGTTACACTCCCCTTCCTCTCAGTTAGTATTGCGACCCCACTACTTTCCCACAGCAAGTTTAGCTGTCAGAGCACTTATCACAAGGCTGATGAAGGCAGAAGCAGCACTGATAACATGGGGGAAGGGGACCTAGTCCTCATCAGCTTAGCGGTAGCATCAAACCCCACATTTACACTGATCATTCTTTGGCTTCAAGACAAATCCAGGGGCTTTTCTCCCCTGTGAAATTCATGGTGAAAATCAGTATCTGGCAAAACAACAATCCTGAAGTCTCAGATGCCTCTCACAAAGAGGACTTGTGAGAGCCTTTTCAGTCTCTCATTAGACACACAAGGCTGACATGTGGCAGAGACTCTCCAGCCACCCACAAACATCCCTGTCTATTCAGTTTGCCTAAGGATTTGGATAAGACCTCTGAGAATTCTTACAATCTATGCTCATTGTAATCAAAGGCTGTAACAGGGGAAGGGGCAAGCCCTAAGAAAGGACTGTAATTAAAAACAGTAAGCTGTGCAGTGTCTTATTCTCTAAAATCCCATCCAAGTCAGCTGTATCAGAGAAACAGGGCTTACGTTTCACAGATCTGGTAATACTTCTCATCCTGAATGCCATCTTGAATGGGCACATTCACACTGTAATAGCGACCCTTCCCCAGGCCAACATCTGTCACATCACCGGTGCCTGCACAACAGAAACAACCCACTTATGAGGGAAAGAACAGTAGCAGCAAGAGAGACATTTGGGATGTCTCAGAGGAGAGCAGAGAGCCACAACCTTTGGCATGCTAATGAAGTCCACTTGCCACCACCAAGAAGGGGTTGGAGAGACCCAGTTCTCTCCTCTGCCCAATTCTGCCACACGGTGTTAAAGGAACTCTGCCCAGAGCTCAGCCAAAAGCAGAAAGGCAGAAATGCCAAACATGTAGCTCTCCCCTCTTTCCTTCTCCTAGGTCAAGAGGAGAGGCAGCAAGACACTTCTGCTGGACTGTAGGGATGGGACCTGCCTTTCTTTGCTGGTGCCTTGCCAGTGATGCGTGAACCAAATGAGCAAAAGCCTCACATGTTCCACTTGCCTGGGAAAAATCCTGGTGAAAACTTGTGCAGAGAAACAGTCATGACTTTCGAGGTGAAACTAAAGGCATCTTCAACTCCTGTAACAAAAAGAAAAAAAGCTTTCACTCATTCATATAAATGACAGTCTGAACACACCAACAAAGCTGCTTGGCAAACATGGGGCAGCAAGCAGAGCAGGAGCAGCATGAGCAAAGCAGAAATGCAGATGTGGCTCAATAAATCCATCCTCAATCTACAGAGACCCGAGTTCAACTGCAGCAAAGGTCACAACTGAGATGAATTTGGCAGGTCTCATGCTAATCAGTACTGAATGGATCTCAATACCTCATGTCAGTGCCCACGGTAGCAGCACTTGCCTGTGCTGCTCAGCCTGCGAGGCTGGGAGAGGGATCCAGGAAGGGCTGCCTGGTCCAGAGCTTGGCTCTGATTAGAACCTGTGCTACTGGACTCTCTTGCTATTTTTCTCAGTGCTGCTGCAGTTCAACATGCCTTTTCTTTTCCTTAAAGACACATTAAAATAGTGGGGGTGGGGGAAAAAAGAAGTAACAGGAAACTTAACAGAAACCAAATGCAGGGAGAAAACGGAGCAAAATGAAACACACAATAAAATTCAGAAGAGCAGGAAATGTTAAATGCTGTTGAAATCATGTACCTGAAGGAGAGAACAAGGCCAGCTCTGGCTTTAGTTTTACAGCATCAAGACTTCTTTTAAAAGTCTTCAAAGTGTTTACTACTGGCTGCTTCTCTCTTGCACTAGAGCATTAAACAATTAAACCCTGTCAGCAACTGCTCTGACAGGATGGGAGACTGGGACACATTTTCTGTTGCTTGAGGAACAAGACTCCTGCCCAGACCCTCAAGAGAGGTCTGAGGAGCAGCACAGGGCAATTCCATAAAGCAGGACAAGGCAAAAATGGGTTGAGGGGACTCAAGTGCACTGAGAGGAGGCAAAGCCACAGCTGTTGCGGCAGGAAAAGCCCTGCTGTCCCGACAGGTCTTGACTTCTCCCATTCCTCCCCCTGAGTCTGTGCAGCTGTGCTGTTTGCAGCCTTTGCTGGGCCTTACCATCCCCATGATGCAGATCCAAATCGATATAAAGGACACGGTCAAACTTCTGGCGCAGGCGCAGGATCCCCAGGACAGCGTCGTTCAGGTAACAGAAGCCAGAAGCCTCATCCCTGTGAAAACAATGTCCATGACACTGAACATTCCCAATGCAATCACCACCAGTCTCATCACTCACTTTGACTTTGCAAGTTTCCACGTCACAGGGGTACAGAGGGGGATGAAAACCCAGCCAAGGCCCAGCAGCAACCAAGGGATGGGTCAGGAGCAGCTCATGGCTGGGAAGCACAGAGAACAGGACTGCTTGTGCCAACTGCTTCTCAACTCCTGGCCTTCTGGCAGCTGGTTAAGTATCAGCTGGCTCTGCTGCAGAGCAGCCCTGGCCCGTGGGAGCCTTGGCCTTGATCACTGAACTGCTGAACAAATAAAACATTAGTTTTCTATATCTGAGACAGTATAAAGAAGTTCAGCACCACTTGACTTAAACTCACTTCTCCCTCTGAAGCAAGAGGACAGTCCCCTGGACAGTCCTGCATGCCCATTTTCCTGCGAGTCCTGGACAGGCAGACATGGGCAGCCACTCCATTCTTGCTGTCTGGGTCACAGCCCCTAGGAAGGTTCTGGTAGCGAAAGGCAGGTCCAAGGCAGTTGCAGGACTCTGCTGCTCTGTGCCAAAGTCTCAGGCTCTGGAGGTTAAGCCTCTCCCCAGAGCAACTCTCTCCCTCCCTTCTCTTCCCAGGCAAATGCAAATGGGATTGCCCCACATGCAGTCACTCACAATATAGCTCCTGGGCTTGCCCAGGAGAGAGCCCCAGCAGCTACAGAGAGGACAGGTATTGCATGGAAAGAATCATCCCTGACATACATCAGGGGACAGCTTCCATATTGCTAGCATCAAAGGAACAAGAAAGTTGCTTTATCCCTACTCCAGCCTCACTTCAAAGTCAAGTCCCCACCACCACTTAGCACCAGTCCACATGCACCCTAGGTCTGCCCTGGACAGCTGATTGAAACTAAACCTTTACACTTCGCAACAGGAATGCCCAAACCTCTTTTCTCCAAGCTCAAATACCATCAGGATTGAAGATGTGCCTCTGGGAAATACCTCAACTTCCAGTCACAGCCCTCAGCTCATTTCCCTTGACACCTCTTGCTCAGCAACAGCTGTGAACAGCAAGGAGCTAGCCCAGGGTGGGTGCCATGGAGCACAGATGTTTCCCAGTGACTCTGTTCATTTACAGTGATGCTGAGAACGGGGATGTGTGCAGGGATCCTGGGAACCTGACTCAATTGTGATTATGCATTCCTCTCCTCTCCCACAGCCCACAAGGAAGCAAAGTGAACTGTGCCATGTCTTGCACACTCTCCCCATGCTGTAACACACAGCTCTGAAAATCAAGGCCAAACAGAGCTGGACACTGTCATGGTTGGGACAAGAACGGCACACTGGGTTGTTAGACAAGATGGCCCAAAACGGCCACTTTACTGCCCTTTGCAACTGGTATTATCTTTTTACAGAAGGCAGTGGGCTCTCCTCTCATAGGACAGAAAGTTGTTTTCCAATACCATGATTGGGGAACTACAAATAGTAACCAGAAGGCTCACTTATCACTAGTTAAAATGGTTTTGCTACAAAGTTTACTAAATACATTATCAGCAACCAACAGTTACTGCAAAGCAGCAATAGCTCTTCTGCTTTTGCTCGTCTAAGGTTGTGCTGAGGTTCACAGTGACTTATCACTTCAAGGGTATATCTGAATATTATCAATTAATTTCATCAATTAATGTCAGGATGCTGACAGGCCTGCTGTCATCCCCAGCAGACACTAGCTCAAAGGTGGAGCAGCACTGGAGCAGCATTGGAGCTGCAGCTCAGGGCCAGCATTTGGGATTCCCAAATCCACGCAGCAAAGCTCTGAGTGTCACTGCTAAAAGGGAGGGCAGGGCTGACACTGACTCAGCATCTCACTCTCTGCCTCCAATGCACCCTCTGAACTGGAAGCTTCGAAAGCCCCAGGTCATTCCTACCTTTAGGACACTGGAATGTAACTAAGGACCAGTCAGCAGGTGTTTTTTGATAAAAGGAATGTATTTTGCTAGGACACAAGTCCTAGCACCAGGCACCTGCAGTTCAGTCAGTCTGGATAAACCTTCACACTCGGCTCGCACCTACCCTGCAGCATCCCACACCACCTCACTGGCGTGACTGGGAAGACTCCTTTGGTATCAGAGAGGATTAAATGCATTATTTAAAGAGACTGTTTGCCTCCCAGAACAGTACTAATAGCTCAGCTCAGTGGCAGCAACACTGCTAAGATTTCTTCTGTTACAGGCATTTTATAAGCCATGCGATCCACACAAAAGAGAATGGATTTTCCAAAAGCCATCCCTCCTAGACAGAGTGAGAGGGCTCAGCTCCATCAAGCACAACTCTCTCAGCAAGCTACAGCTGGACCTATCTTCAGCCAAGTGCCCACCAGGAAAACAGCTGAGACAGGGCTTGCACACCACTGCTACACCTCCAGAGTTCCTGTGCCAGGTCACAAAAGTCGCTGAAGCAAGGAGAGGCATCTGTGTACCCACGTTCAAGCTGTCAAGGTTAGACATGGGGTTCATGTGAATTCCTGGGGCTCCCCAGGGACACAGAACAGCACTGCAAAGGCCAGTTGACTGTGGACAAGGAAGGGTGCTGTCTTGTCTGCACTGCAGACAGGTCTCATGTTCTGGGAGATGGGAGACACAAGTTGAATAAAACATACATCCATGGAAAGAACAGGATGGAAAGAAATTATTTTACCGCTGCAGACTCACAGGATTGGGGGACAAAATTTTTACTTCCTCTGCTGTTGGGCAGGAAGACCATTATTGACATTAGAGCTCAGAGCAAACAGCCCCCCATGGAGTGTGGGGAAACCCGAGGTCAATCCTGCACCATTTCAAACCTCTTATTAAGAAACCAAAAAAGCCACACAAGACAATTTGGCCAACATGTTGCCACATTCCCATTGTGTTCCAAGCTGCATCAATCATTTGCCTCTCAACAGTGCTTCTCTATGGACCTTGCAAAATCCATTCTCACTTAAACTCCCAGAAATAATGAAGTATCAAGGAACTATGAATACACTTGCCCCAGACCCACCCTGCAGTCCACGACAGCACCAGCACTGGGCAGTGACTGGCCTCCTCTCAGGCCTCTGCCCTGCCCTCTCTACCTCCTCCCTTCCCTCACACCTTCTCTCCCAGCTGAATCACCACACACCCCGAGGGTTCACAGGGAAGCTGGGAGCTAGGAAGTGGGGTTCAGACACCAGGTGAGAAAACACAAGGGAAGAGATTGTTTCCTTACTTCTTTGCATGATGCCACCCTCCAGGCCAGTTAATCGCTACCTTGCACTTGCCGTCCACCAGGCACTGGGCTGCAGTGATGGTGGCTCCTCCCACAGCTGCCGCATACTCAAAGATCCCTTCAGAGGCTGGGCAGTCGTAACCTGCAGGTGAGAGTCCAGGAAAAGTCCTTATGTCAGATATAACAGGCCTCTTCCTCCAGGAGAAGCACGTTCCTTTTGTTTGATCTGTCTTCTTTAACCGCAGCTCTGCACAACGCGAAAGCCATGGCACAAACCCTCACAAGGGCTGCCAGGTTTGGACTCACACAGCAGATTTAGGGGGCCTGAGTAGGAATAAAATGGTTGTGGGTTTGCATGGTAAGGTTTGCTGGCAGGACCTGTGACCCTGTGGGGGACCCATACTGGAACAGCTTGATCCTGAAGGACTGACCCTACGGAAAGGGGCTAGTGCTGGAGCAGCCTGTTCCTGAGGGAATGATCCCATGGGAGACACACACTGGAGCACTTCTTGCAGAACTGCTGCCCATGGGAAAAGCCCACGTTGGAAAAGTGCATGGAAGATGTTGTCCTGTGGGAGGGACCCTACACTGGAGCAGGGCAAGAAGGAGCAGCAGAGACAAAATATGAACTGATAACAACCCCCATTTCTTGTCCCCTGACACTGCGAGGGGCGAGGGGCAAGTAGAAGAGCTATGAGTGAAGCTGAGTCTGGGAAGAAATGTGGATGAGGGGGATGGTGATTTCAGTTTTGTTTTCAACTCTCACTATCCTACTCCACCATCCTGGCCTTGATACTCAGCTGACCTCTCACTGAAGGCATACGTCCTTACCCAGTCCATATTCCACAGACTCCGGGTGGTCATCATCCCCCTCCTCACTGACCTTCTGCAGGTGCTGCAGGTAAGCATCTGTGTGGAAACTTGCCATCTCCTCCATGGAGGCCACTTTTGGCTTTACTATCCTAGGCAGAGAGGAAGAAGAGAACATGTCAGCACAAGAGGCTCCAAGGTTCGGCTGTAATGCCCAACTTTAGCCTTTAACTTGGGAGCCTTCTTCTGGCAGTTACTGTTGTAAAAGAAAACAAAAATCCCTCTTCCTCTCACACCAGACTGCCACTCAAGTCAGCAAACCACCCAGCTGAGCTGGCCTTGCCCCCAGCTTGGCACAGCCTGTTGTGCCCAATCCCAGGGATGAACACCTGAAGGCACTGCCTGCAATAACCTTCCCACTTTGCTTCAAGTTTTTTTTCTCTGTTCTGCACATTCTCCCAGTCTGAGCAACCCCCAGCAGATCCAACATTCTGGTTACACACAGAGGCACTAACAGAGGGAAACATCCAGGCCCAGCACAGCACTATGGCAAGACCCCACCCTGCTGGGTCCAGAGTTGGACAGCACCTCTGCTCTGACCTACACCTGCATCAAAGCAGAGACTGTCGCTGTCTCCAGCAACTTAATGCACCTTCCCAAGTTTGGGTGCTTTGCAGTCTGTCTAAACAAATCCTGCAACACTCTGAACCCTCTCCAAAGCTCAGACACTGGGGGCACATGTGGGCAGCACAGCACAGCTCCACTGCCACAGGAAGAATGCAGCAAGTTCCCAGCCCCAGGCTGGTCCTGGTGCCAGGCATTTCTCACCCCACACCAGGGCAAACAGCCCTTCAGGTCTGCTCCCTAATGGCACCTGCAGCCACTTCCCAAGCAAGCTCTGCCAAAATGGCCAGGAAAAAAACCCCCAAACTTTAAAAAAAAGAAGTCCTAATAGGACCTTTTAGCCCTGCTAGAGTATGAGATTACTTTTTTAAATTTCATGAGATGCTATATAAGAGAGGTTGCGCTAGGCCTTTCTTTTTTTCCTTCATATGACTCAAGTGTCAAAGAGATGAATGGGGCAGGAAGGATCTCACCCACATTTCTGCCCCAGACCTCAGCTTGTCTTCTCTCCTGAACAGAACCAAGACTTCAAAAAAAGTCTCCCAGATCAATCACAACACGGCCAAACAACCCAGTCCCTTCTCTGCATCAGTACTGACTGATCAGTGGATCCGGAGCAGCACCAAGGCTGTCATCCTGCTCAGAGCCCCAGGCACAGGGGTGACAGCAGCTCTGCAGAGAAGGCACAAGGCAATCTATGCCCCACCAGACCAGAAGGGTAAGCACGAATTACACCTACCCCTGTAATTGTGTCCACGTTGCAAAACAAGTATTTCCCTTAGATCCTAGAAATACACACTGTGGGGGCTCCTAGAATCGCTGCCAGCAGGGACAACGTGAAACCTGAAGTTACTCAGCACCTTCCAAACCCGAGCAGAAAACGGGAGCACTTACTTCATCTGGTCGAGTAAGCAATACGCTTCAATCAATGAATGCACCATGCTGGCCTAAAGAGAAGGACGAGACTGTGAGAGCAGGAGACACAAGGGCAGCAACTGGGGGGGGAGGGGCCCAAGGCCTGGCAGCCGAGGAATGCCCGTGACCCCCGGGGTCCGGGAGGAGCCTCCCGGTGTCGGGGCAGCGCCGCCGTCCCCGCGCTGCCGGGGGCGGTGTGAGGGCACGGACGGGCCCCCCCCGCTCTCGCTCCGCCCGTTCCCCGCTCCCTCCCGCCCCGCCGGCGCTGACCCGCTTGGGCACTTTGCAGAGGGAGTCGCAGAGGGCCACGTACTCCGGGCTGTACACATAGACCGGCGGCGCGGCCATCGCCNCCTCCCTCCCTTCCTCAGCCCGCCCGGGGAAGGATGAAGCCGCACGCTCGTGTTAGAATTTTTATTGGTGCCCCCACGCAGCTCGGGGCGGTGTTTATTTTCTAAAAACGTAATAAGTGTCACTAAAAAAGGCTCGAGGCCTGCACGCAGCCCCCACCCAGCCCCGCGGGCTGCTCCCGCCGGGACCCTCCGGCCAGAGGAAGGGGCTGGGGCTCGGTCTCCTCAAGGCTCCTCTGGCCGGGGCACGGGTCACACCGTGAGGGATCAGCAGCACATACACGACAGCCTCTGCCCACCCGGCTTTGAGGCCGAAGCAACGTGGAGATCAAAAAAAACCCCAAAACTACAGGCACACGGGAAAACACCTGGCCGACCCACAGTGGAGCGGCTGATGTTTGCACGGCAGCCACCCTGGGGCGCACCACGGGCGGGGCGCGGTGTTGGCACCTGGCACGGGCACTGTCACCCTGCCAGCTCGAGAGGAAAGTTCAGCTGGTGGCCATCGCCCTCTCAGAGCTCAACTGTGGCAGAAACCACATCCTCTGCACACACCAGCTTACACGATAGCACACAGCCAGCCAGGCCTCCGGATTCAGGGAGTGCCACAGCCTTTCCCTGGGAATTATGGCAGTGGGGTGAACAGCAGTGCTCGGTGTGGCCAAGAGGCCAATCATCAAGCTCAGCCTCTGGGTCCAATATGCCACGCAGACATTCTCTTAGGGGAAGTTTGCTGCCTCCCTGGGGCTCGGGTTAAGGACAGCACTGGGAAACTTCCCAGCCTGGTTCAGCCTTCAGACTGTTATCCACTGCTGCTCTTCCATGTTGTCAGCAACAAAGCCAAAACACATAGTCCAAGGGCATCAAGAGGTTTCAGGAGCTGGGGATGGTTGGTATGGGATTCTGGAACACATTCTTTGTCCTTTCAGTTGTGGGCAGTGACAGTGGATGAGACAGAGCCAATCCGCTTTAATACATGGCTCAGTGGCTGGTGTCACTGCCATGATTTCAGATTTTTCCATAATGGGATGGCCTGCACAGCCCTAGGCACAGTGGTGTTGGATGGGATCTACCTTTGCCAAAGGGGAAGGGGGTCTTTGCTCAGAGCTAGCAGGGCTCACTGACAGCTGTAAACCGGTCTTGGAGGGGGCAGGGATGATACTGGGCTGGCCTGTGACAAGCTATGGGACATCCCAAGGTCAGAGGGTGCAAGAGAAGGTCCTGGGCCTGTTGCTGGAACAGATGTCAAACCTGAGGTGAACCAGGGGCTCCTGAGGTAACAGGAGCCAACAGGAAATCCCACTTCCTCCACCACTTTGTGGCACATGTGCCTGATCCTCATCAGTTCAAGCAGTGGAGCAGGAACCCACTGTGTCCCCACCCCTCTCTGTGCCAGACTGTGGGAGCTGAAGCAGAGGCCAGAGCTGAGTATTAAGAGCATGGCTATGATTGCACAGGTAACACCAAGCAGCCCAGCTCAGAGCTGCTTCAAAGGGCACGTGTGAACTCGGGAACCTGTGACCTGGCCACTAGCACTGCTGTCAGCGGCAGAGCAGATGGCACAGAGGAGCTGCCAGTGGCCTGCTCCAGCTCACATCTTGGTGGTACCAGGGATCCTGCCTACCACAATCTTCCCAGCTCTACATACCCACAAGAAGGTGATGATGGGCTGCCTACTGCTAAGCAGCACAGCGGTGGCTGGGCTGGACCATTTTGATTTTGGGAGTGCTGGGGGAGAGAGGCTCAGACATCATCCCCTATTCCTCTAGCAAAGCTTCTCCATCAGCAGAAGGAAGAGCAAGAGCTCCAGCCTACACTAGTATAAATCCTGCAAATTTGGAATAGAAAGCAGCACAGATCAGGTTAAAAACTGCAAACCTGCTGGAGGCAGGGAGAGTGTGAGCTGGTCAGGGAGAACTACAGTGCTGAGCACACAGGTCTAGTTAGGGGGACCCTTTCCTACTCCCTCAAACAGAGATCCCTCTAGGGGTGATGGCTCAGGAGAAGCCATGCAGGCAGACACTTCTAACACAAACAGGCTTCGAAGCTCAGCCTTTCCCTTGCTCCACAGGTCACATGCAGGCACAGGTGAGTTTAGGACACGTGACTCCTGCAGAGCTCCTCAGAGGGCCACTCACCCACCGAGAAGGCACAGCTGAGAGGAGAGATGGCCATGCAGGCTGCCTGCAAACTAACCTAGTGTTCATCTTTACAAGCTGTATGAAACAACCCTCCTGCAGCATCCACAACCCAGTGAGACGCTGCAAGAGCTACTGCATGGAGCAGCCGTCTGCAGGCAGGAAGTCATACACGTACAAGGCCACCGACTTGGACAGGTAGGTCATGGTGCCAAACCGGCCGCTCGGGGCACTGTCGTACAGCAGGCAGCAGATGCCTGTTGAAGGATCCCTCTCCAGCATGTGGTCATCAGCGCCCAGGGCTTTCTGGATTTTGGATGGGGAAGGAGAAAGGCATCATTAGGAACAAGGGCAACCCCCTCACCAGCTTCCACCCGAAGCATCCCCTGTTGCACCTGCAGGTGTGGCACACTGATGGTGAGCAGCGGGAGGTGGACACTACAGCTTTGCCATGCCCCATGGACACAACAGGCAGGGCTCTCTGGGTGGGAGAGCCCTGTGCAGCTGTTGGGAATGCAGCCAGCAGCCCCGGGTGAGGCTTGGCCCCTACCTGCTCCTCATAGAAGAGGTCATTGGCTGTGTGCAAGATCTTTTCCACAGCTATGATGCCACCAATGGTGTGCACCTCCATGTCCACCAGCATGGTGAGTACTAAGATAGCTTCCACCAGCAGCTGCCTGTACTCTGGCTGGGGCACGCGGTTGAGGACGGACTCCACATGTACAGCAAATTTCATTTCCCCCGGGGTCATCTATGAGGAGATAGAAAGAAGTGTAGCTAAGCCCAACCCAGGGCAACTCAGCACCCAGTAACAACCCACAAGCCCCATTTCCCCTTCACGTGAACCTCCTACCTCTCTGGTTGTTGAGGAGGGGAGAACAAAGCCCTCCACAGAGAGTCCATGGCACTGCAGAACAAGGAGAGATCACAGTTATGGCTTGAAGAAGCAGTGTGCTAAGACATATAGGTCCAGTCCCCCAACTTGTTCCCACTTAAGCACTCGTGTGTGCTGCCCACACGCCACAGCTCTGCCTCTTGACTCTGCATAGCATCACTCCTTTCCCATCAGTTCAGTATCTGCTCCCTGGCTCACCATGCTGAGGACGAGCTGTGCCCAGAGCTCCTTCAGCTGAAGGTCCAGCCCCTGTTTGGCCAATGCACAAAGCACCTGAGCAGATCCAGCTCCCCTCTGCATGCACAGGATGAGGTACATTCTACATGACTACAAGGCAGTTCTGTGTCTTCCCCAGCTTTCCAAGGCCTTGTCCATGAAGCACATATGTACACAACATCAGTTCACCTGTCAAGGCTGGTGCCTGGAACCACATGCTCACATGCATGAAGAGCTGGATGCCTAGCTCACCTTTTGCAGGACCTTCCAGACCTTCTGATAGAAGCCCACAGGGACACGGTTAAGGGCCCCATCCAGCCGCCGCCTCCGCTGCCACTGGCCCTGACGGCTGTCCTTACCGCCCTGGTCTTCCAGCATGCTTGAAAAGGAGTCTTTGTCCAGGAGCTGTGCATGCCTATGAGACTGGGCAGACAAAAAAAGGACCACTGCTGCAAAGTTAAATATCCCACAACGACACAGCCTGCTGCTGCTCAAGGGTTTGTGGTTTCTCTAGCCTGGCTCCAGGACACAGCTGCCACCCCTGCCCCCAGCAAAGGCCACCTTACAGCCCCAGCTCCCCACAGCATCCCCCCCAGAGCACAACTCCTTCCCACAGCCACAAACAGGACAGATCCCATGTGTGCAGCCAACAAACACAGGTTACCAGAAAGGACTTGAGATCGGTGTCCCCAGACTGCAAACTGACGGGCTGAAGGAAAAAAGGAGAAATGGAAATCAGAATGTGCCAGAGCAGGGCAGCTATCACAGCAAGCAGAGCAGCAGCAGCACAGATCATGCTCAGATCACAGGGCAGTTATCCCAGGGCTGCACTTAGCTGTAGACAGAGGGAATTTTGAGAGGAAAGCTGTGGAAAGTCCCACGTTTACTATCAGAAGGGAAGGATTGTACAGGGCATGGGGGTGGCTGCAGGATCCCATATGCTGGTGCTGCATCAGCAGTGGGTTTATGTTTGCCTGTGCACAGGAACAGGGCTGCTACTGCTCTGCTGGCTGCTGCCATGGGCAGGGATTTAGTCTCAGGTAGACAGGAAGGCCAGTAGCAAGGTCACTGCCCACAGATGACCCTCTGTGATGTCGTTTCACACTGCAGCAAGTTGGCCCTAAACGTGCTGCATCAGCCTGGTCCTTGCCAGCCCTGTCTCTTTGAGGACAAGACCCCTTCTAGAGCTCCTGAACCCATGCCAGGCACAAGAGGAGGTCCTAGGTATTTGTAGCAGACCAGAGAAGCCTCTTCCCCCAGAGAAGAAATAACTGAGGAGACTACAGGCAGGATCCAGTGAACTGTCCAGCAGGGTCGCTACCAATCATGGCACTGGAAGCTTCAATCTGCTCAGCAGATTTTGTGAGTGTAATGGAATATATTTGGCCACAGCAGCTCTGAAACACAGCTCCCAGCTGGCTGTAATGGCAGTACACCCACGACTTAGGGAAGCCTTCCTCCCTGCTAGCCCAAACATGGCAGGTCCCGCTTCAACAAGAGCTCCTGTGGGGCAGTGCCAGCCCTGGACCCCCAACAGCACGTTAAGCTCTGCTGACCCCTTTCCAAGGAGCCAGCCTCCTTCCCCATCCTGAATAAAGCACCCCTGAGCCTGTCTAGAGGGAAAGGCAATTCATTGCTGCAGCAGCTGAGGGAAGCTCGTTGATTTGTGCATGCAGGGAAGCTGTCCTGGTGCATGGCATGAGGGGCAAAAGCTGAGGCTAGAGGACCAGAGGGGCTTCACCTTACTCCCAGGCAGAGACTGTCTACGTTTATCCAATTGCTGCAAGAGAAGAAGGAAATGAAGGTTCTGCTGTTGGAAGAGGCCCATCAAGACACTAGCCCTGGATCACCACATGGCCCTCCCCACACCTGCACCTTCTCAAGCACTCCTGTCCTCTCTCTGCACTGCCAGAGCAACCCCCACCCACTAACTGATTCACCCTAATTCTCCCCCCAGGGCAGGACTGGAGCCAAACTTAGCTCCTGGAAGCAGCAGTGAGATCTCTCCCACTCTTCCATCAATTCTGCCTGGTTTGTAGCTTTTTGTCACCCACAAGACCTGTGACAAGCAGCCTGCACTGCCTGCCCTCACCTGTTTGATTTCACTTTTCAGCCTCACGAGGCCAGAGCGCTCAGGCCTGGTGGCCCCAGCAGCCTCCACATCACGGATGGACACAGAAGTGGTGAGTGATGAGTCCACTGAACGCACTGGAGGGGAAGAGAGGTCTAGAGTGGGCACCACTGATCAGGGCATGGCTGTCCCTCATCACTGCCCAGGCACTGGTACTTCTGCACACCCTTGCCCTTTATCCCAACAGCACCAGAGATCCATGAACACAGCACAGAACTGCTTCAATTCAGGCCTGACCAGGTCAAGTACACCAAACTAAGCAAAGCCCAAACAGACAGAGAATTCAGGCTCGATCCCCAGAAATTGCCCAGCACCATCCTTATGAAGAGCACAGCTTCTTGCCAGACCTCTGCAGTGCAAAATTGGTTGTACTGAACATAAAAGAGGACAGAGACACCCCTCCCAAGTGGGAACATGTAGACCTGACCACACTCTTCACCAAGACTCAGCTTTGCCCAGAGATGATCTATGCTGAGAGACTCACCACTCTTTTCCACCCCAAACTCCTTGCCAGAGAGAATGTGATAGAGGAGGCTCTTCATGTCTGATGGGCTGAGATTCATCAGGTTTTCTGTGGCTTCTCTAGCTGGAGAGAAAAGAATTGGGATTTTGTACCCAGCCTCATAATCCTCCTAGAACATCTCTACCCACCACATTTTGCACACCACTCTATGAGCAGAAGCACTGGCACAGGAGCTCATCCTCCAAGGATGTACACTAGCTCCAGGTGCTGCCTACAAAAAGGACTCTTCCCCATGCCAGGATGGAGACTACAGTTCCATCACTCGCCTGTGCTGCCCAAGAACTCTGCACTTCCATGCAGAGTTTTGTTCTAGCTTGAGCTGCCCATTTTTAACAGTACTCTGTTCTGGCTGACAGAGCCCCAAGCATCACAGCACCCACCCCACATACCTGAGCACTGCAGGGAGAGTGCCAGCTCTGTTGCCATCACCTGAATGATGAGCCCAATGCGGATGCGGAACATCTCAGCGAAGAGTGCAGGCTGTGTGCGTATGTACATGGCCAAGTACACCATGATCTCCTGGAGGGGCAGAGACAGATCACTCCACTGCTGCTCACTAGGGTAGACACCCAGCTGTGGGGTCCCCTGACACCCTGTCCCCTAACCTGGGTGAGGATTGACACACTGAGGTTCTTCTCACTGGCTTCATCAATGAGGCGAACAAGTTCCTCGTAGGGGATTGGGCTGGAACGCAAACAAACAGCAGAGCAGGTGAGAGGCAGCTGAGCAAGCCCTGCATCCCCCTAGCCTGTGCAGCCCCGAGAGGAGAGACACAGGCTGAGGACAGCAACCCAGGGCTGCTCCTGGACCACCCACGGACCCCAGAGCAGCAGGTTCACATTCAGACCCAGCCCAGCATGCCTGGGGAGGTGCCACACTCACGTGGAGATTGTCTTCTCACGTGGCTCTGGGGGCAGCCCCACCGTCAAGTGCTTCTGGTGAGACAGGAGGTCAGTGCAGGCCTGGGGAAAGAAAGGGTGAACCCCAGGCATTGTCAACAACTGAAGGTTTAGGAGCTCAGCACAAAGCAGAGGGAGACAGAGCTGATGCAGCAACGGTTCACCTGCTCACTCTGCTGCCTCCTCCCCGACAGACCTCAGCCCACCAGAGGCTGGCTGCACAGCTGTTACCTCATCCAGAGCTTCAACCTTCTTCTTGAGGATGCCAGAGATGTAGCGGATCAGGGCCCACTGGCGTGTCTCCCCCACCCGCACATACAGCTCAGTGAGGAGCTCCTTGACCGTGGGGCCAGGCTCACTATCAAGCCTGGTGTGCCAGTCAGGCCCCCTGAAGTGAAGGAGATGCTGGGTTATAGGCAGCAATTTGCTGCCCAGCAGCCCTCCCTGGGCTGTGCCAATCCTTGCTCTGCTCAGTGATCCATGGAAATGGAGAGCTCATCCTACCTGAGGCTGTGGAGCATGTAGAGGATGTCTGCTTGCTCCTGCAGCGTGGGGCAGATACGCAGCTGGTCCACCAGTGCCTTGCAGTCCACGTTGCCATCCTCATCACGGGGAAGGCTCATCTCTGCATAGACTGTATGACTCTGGGGAAAGGGAGACCCGTGCTGCTGATTAGCACCACCAGCACCCTGCAGCAAATGGAACCAAGGAGATTCACCCATGGCTATTCCCCCCCATCAAACACCAAGCTTTCCTCATGCAGTCCTTCAAGGACACCTTGCTGAAAGGATAGAAATGCTCAGTCTGGGAGTGACAGGGCTGACCTTGCCATCTGCCTCCTGCTGGCTGGGTGAACTCAGCAGCTTGACTGACTGCTGGGATGCCTGGAAGATCTTGCTGGGGACATACATCCCAACATCTGAAAAAAACACAAAAGCTGGTGAAGATGCTTCTGACCCCAATCACCACTGCTATGCCCCAAACCACCTCACATTCTGACATTGATCCTCTGGCAGCACCTCCCATACATTCAGAGGATAAACACCGCAGGGAGCTGCCATCCCTTATCTATCAGCACAGGCACCAACTTCAAGATGCTCCATGGCCAGAACTCACTTAATGGACATAATGTGCCTTAACCTGGGCAAAGCTTAGTTGCCCTGCAGTACATGTGGACCCCAGCATCACACAGCTGGGAAAGTTCCCAAAGTACCTCAGCCTCACCCCTAAGCTCAACAGAAGATGCAGAGGGTGCTGGAATTACTCACTCTGGACATGCAGGTCCTTGGCCTTGGATGCCAGGGACATGAGGTCACGGGTGGTGTGGACAGCAGCCCGGAAGCGGCTGAGCCCTCCCTGCTGGGCTGTGGGAGGCAGGTTTGAGAGGGGAGTCATGTGCTGCTGCAGCAGGTGGTCCAGGTACTGAGCAACCTCATCGTAGGTGTCCTCTGGAAGGGAAGGCACAGAGCAGGGGTTCAGCCACTTTGTGCTGGGGCACCCCCAGGCCCGGAGAACTTCCAGCTGTGCCTCAGCAAAGGCCTGCACAAAGCGACAGTGTGGGGCCAATGCCAGCAGCCAGGCGCACAAAACACTGCAGCCAAGGCACCCCCCTGTCCCTGTACAACTCTGCTGCCGGGGACACTGGCTGACAGCTGGAGGCAAACTGGGGCTCCCTCTGAGTCCCACCTGGATGAAGGAAGCAATGGTGCTACATCATGTGTTCGGTCCAAGGACAGGAGAGTCCCAGTCAAACCCTGTGGTGAAACCCTCACACTCCTTTCCTCCAGAGAAGAAAGGGATGGACAGGCAGGGGCAGCCTGACCATTTAGGAGAACTCCCGCATAGCAAGGGCATCTTCCAATCAGAACTCCAGCACAGGAGCCAGGCAAGGTGGGTTTTTCACAGTTATTTCTAATTAGGAGTTAGAGGAGTTACGGCTCCTTTGCCCAGCCTCAAGCAGCTCAAACTACTCACAATGCCACATCAGGAGTGTCAGAGGCACCACGAGCTAACAGCAGCATGGGAGAGGGTGCTCAGAGGCCAGCTATATGCTCAGCCAGGAGGTAAAAAACAGGGGGGTGCTCCTGGGGGGGAGATAGCCCTAATAAAACACAGAGCTGTTGGTGAATTTCCAGTAGGCCAGGTCAAAGCCACACTGCTCTCCAGCTGGCAAACACAGAGTTGTGTCAACCCCAGGATGTGAGCTGCAGACTGCACTTGAAGCAGCATAGCATTCCCTTGAGGGAATGCCAGCACCCGGAGTCTTGGCTGGAGAAGTCGTGGCTTGACAACATTGTCCTGTTTGGCTGCAGCATCTGACCACAGAAAAAACTTAAAGCATCTCTGAGATGCCTTACAGAGACTAGGCAGGTCTTTGGGTTAGGGGAGAAGCAGACACCTTGGACAAACTCAGATGCAGCCTGTAAGGAGGCTTCAGGTGAAGTGAGAGAAGGGCAAGAGAAATGAGCAAGTCCCACAAGTGTAGACACTGGCTGCAGGAGCTGCAGAGGCATAGCAGTGGTGGGAAGGCTGATGGTGACCAGTGCTAGGTCACACAGGAGGAGACATCCTCGGGCCTGCTTGCAAGGGGAACACCAAAACTTGCACCCTGTCACGGTCCCAGCACAAGGCAAGTCCCTCAAGTTATGATGGCCAAGGAATTCTCAGGCACCCTTCACACAGTAGCAAGTCTTCAATCTGGCACCCAATGGTGGCTCTTCCCCATAGCTTTGGACACTGCGCCATCACCTTGCACTGCCACTTGTGCACCAAAGACCCTCAGCCACACCTCCCACATGGAGGTAAGCTGCCAGTCCTTTGTCTCTTCCCTCGAGGGGTCAGAGCATCTCATTCCAGGCAAGACTGACAGAGGGTCAGATGAAAACATGGTGAAAACCCAAGCAAATGAAGAACACAGTGGTGGATGCTGGCAGGGAGGTTGGGTGTTACAGGTTTAAGGGTGAGTTTGGCCTTTACCACCACACAGCAGCAACTGGCCTGTTCTCCCTTACCATCCTCTGACACCTGCAAGCCATGCAGCCACTCCTCAGCATCTAGCTTCTCAAAGCTCTCACTGCTGAGCCTGTAACTCTCAGCAAAGACCTTACCCTCTGGCCCAGGGTCCATAAAACTGAGGTGTGTTCGGCATGATGTTGTCAGGAACTCCGACAATTTACCCGTCTGGACCCTGGGCAAGAGATGGGGAGGTCACACAGAGAAGAAAAGGGAGGCAATAACCCTTGGGCTTTACCTCCTAGCTGCAGGGCAGGCCCCTTGGCAGGGAGACACATGCTCACTGGGAGCATACACACATCAGTGCCTGCTTTAGCTGTCTGCAACTCCTTCAGCCATGGAAGGGCTGCCCAAAAGCTATTAGAGTGATCCCGCAGCCGTACATTTGATGACATAAGAGCCACGTCCCCTCTGTTGGGATTGTAGCCTCAGGGCACACTGACAGCCCAGCCACACCCCCGTGTATCCTCCCCAGCTTGTTTACCCACAGACAATGCTCTGCCCACCAGCCCTCTCCCTCCTGCACCCCAAGAAGCTGCGCTCACCTTGCACCACCAAAATACCCATCCTGCAGCTTCCACAGCATCGCCAGCACCGTGGGGTGCAAACTGCTGCCAGTTTCATCTGGAGGGAAGAGGCACAGACAGTCAGGCTTTCCTGCTCAAACTGGCTCTCACAAGGTAACCCAGGGCCAGCTAGCTATTCCTGAAGCACTATGGCCAGACCTTCCCTTTGAGGTACACAGCAGGCTGTAGTACCAAAAACACCACTCAAAAAGGGAAATTCTGGACTGTCCACGCTGGATTCCAGGAAAACAAGGCCAGGCTCCCAGAATTTCTGAAGCTGACAGTACTAGACAGCTGCACCCAATAGCCTCCTGCTCTGTCCCTGCCTTTCACATGATGCAGGAGCTGGGGGCTGCTGTCGGGGCAGGAGGCACCGCAGCAAAGGCCGTGCTCAAGGCACTTAAGGGGATTTCAAGTACCCAAGGAGAGCAAAAAGGCCTGAAAACAGATCAGAAGGGAAGTCTGTGTACCAGGCTCTTGGAGAAGCTGTGAGCTGCTGCTGGCAAGCCAGTTCTGCTCTGCATTATTGTAGAGGTCTCTGCTCCTTCTAGTTTACTGTTTTCCCCTCCCTGTTGTCTAGGAAAGCCTTTAGCAGGCAGTCAGTCTTAGTGAAGAGTAAAGATGCAGAAAAAGCCCTAAGAACATTCCTAGAGAATTGCTTTTTTGGTCTCCCAAAAGGCCTTCCCACAAGCGTAGTTGCCTGGAGCCTGAATACCTCCATGCCAGCAAGCACCCCCTGAGCTGCAGGCACTAGTGCCTGGTAGGCAACCCTGTTAGCTGTCAGGCCAGCTGCCCACTCAGTGTGGTTCCTCTGAGTGGTAAGCCCTGCACAGGACACTACTGGCTGCTCCAACCCCACCATGTCCCCATTACATGAGCCCATCACACATCTGCCCACCCCCTTCCTCCTGCAGAGGCTGCTTCCCAGGGCTGCTGTAGCCAAATGCCTTGCAAGGCTGGAGGATCTATACCGAGCATGGTGTGGGAGATGGGGAAGGTGATGGTTGGTCGCCCAGTCATCCTCCAGCGGCTGCATAGGTAGGAGAGGTCCGTCCTCAGCATCTCCACAATCATCTTGTTGTCAAGAGCCAGGTAGAACTGCTGCTGGTCTATGAACTGTGAGGACAGCAGGAGATGTGAGCAGCCCTTCCTGCAGCCACCAGGTCCTTGTGGTGCCACCCACATCTTCCCAGAGGTGGTCAGCCAGGGCAGGGACACCATGCACCCAGAGGATATGCACCTTTGCACTGATAGCTCATCCCACCATACTTGGCAGGTCCCAGTACAGTCTAGCAAAGGGCCCTAAACCTCCAGGGCAGCTATTGGCTACTAACAACTTTGAGGAGGTAACTAAGTCACAGCTCAGCAGCAGCAGCATCCAGGCCCCACACAACCAGTCCATGTTGTTCCTGTCCCAAGTAAATATGCACTCCCTACAGTGGTAGGCTTGCAATCCTACTTGTGCCCTGGACACAGGGAACAGAGGGATCCCTGGCCTGCCATCAGCCTCCTCCTGGTGTCCTTGTCAGGGTGAGCCAAGAGATTTTCACCCTATACTGATAATCAGAAGGCTCAAACCATCTCCTCCCAGCACACACACAGCCAGAACAGAACCACCAACTGTGCTGCCTCGCACCACAGAGCTGGGGCTGCTCCACACTCCCAGGTGTTTCGCCACACCTGAAAATAACTCAAGCACTCAGCCAGTGGAAAAACTTCCTGCCCAGTTCCAGATCACAGAAGAGCTGGGAATGAGCCCAGGTAATGTCACCCACCTGTGGGGTAAAGGTAAAGATGTTCTTCCTGATTTTGTAGAGCTTGGAGGTCCCAAGGACGCCCATGTGCCGGTAGGGCCGTCCAGTCAAGCACATCTGCTTGTTGCGGCCTGGGAGGGCAGGAAGAGGAGTTTTAGTGGAAGACTCCTCATAAAAGGAGCTGCAGCAGCAAGCAGTGCCAGGCATCTTGCTACCAGACAGTAGAAAAATGCTGGTTTGTGGCTGGAATACTCCAGAACCCTGTGTCAAGTTGGTACAGCTCTAAAAGACAGTAATACCCTGTCCCTAGCCCTGCCTAGAGGGCCACAGACATGCTGAAACAGGGACATGCAGCCTGTCCTAACTTCTGCAACACATCACACCTCCAGGTCTTTGGGGATGTCAGAATATGGAACAGGGCTAGGCATGCCCCTCTCTACAGGGTTGGTCCCCACAAGCTGACAGCTCTATCAGCATTCCCGTTGCTCCTGGCTTACTCCCAGAGCCCAGGATGGTGCAGCAGCATCGCCCCTTGCTCATGTCAGCCCTGGCAGCTGCCAGGCTGCTCCCCCTGCCCATCTCACACTTGGCCTTTTGGTGGCCTAAATTAGCCACCAAATTAAATCACAGCAGATCAGATGTCCCCTTTGGCCCAGGCTAGATCTCCAACTCCTGCACAACAAGCCCGATGCCCGAGGGGTTGCAGCATCAGGGAATAAGCACACAGAGCTGAGCACACTCTCCCCTCACACTCAGCTCTGCACATCCCACAGTAACTGCCATCCTGCCTGAGCTCTAAGCTCTCTCTGACAGGGACTGCCAGGGACCCTGCCTGGGGTCTGGCTGGCAACTCCTGCCCACACCAGATTCATTCTATAGGGATCAAAATCTGTATCTGTCCCTGGGGTGACTATGCAACTCCAATGCCAAAGCTCTATCCCTGTTCAAAATCATCCTGAACAGCACTGCCTGTTACTTCATTCCCCTCAGGCACAAGTGGTGTTACCAGGCCCAGAAATGGGCAGGAGAACCCCAATCAGCCAAAGAGCAGGACATGAGTGTCTATGAGCAGGAGTGCCAGGGGGGTGGGACAGACCCTTCTGCACCCCCTCTGCTGCAGGAGCAGGGAGCCCAGCTCACCCAGCCGGGCATAGATGTGGCTGAGGATGCGAGCAGGCTGCACTCTGATGGGGTAGACGTCTGCCACAGTCTCCACGTCGATGCCCTCCTTCCTCAGGACTGCCTTGATCCCTTCCGTCTCGGCCAGGATGCACACTGTGGAAGGAGGACAGGCTCAGTGCAACAGGAGCACAAGGGTGTGACAGCACTGCCCCATGCCTTCGGGGAGACATACAAGGTGCCACACCACAGAGGCAGCTGCCTGGTGTCCCTTTGGGAACCAGTTCCCCCTGTAGACATTTGCCTTTTTTCAACCTCTCTTCAGAGGAGGCTGCAGCAGGTGATATTTCCATGGGTCAGCACAGGGTGGAAGGACTTGTACTCCATCCTCCACCCACCCTGCCAGGGCTGAGATTGTGCTGGACTGTACTGGCAGCAACCCAGCAAGCAGAGCCACCTCAGAGTCACCCCCATGAATTCCGCACAGCCAGAGTCCCCAAACCTGCCAGGCTCAGGGGCTTGGGACTGCTTCCTTCCCCTCACCTTGAACCACCACATCAGGCTTCGGGACAGTTGCAAAACGGCGGTTGAGGGGATCTATTTCACCAGGAGCTAGAAACCCCTGAGGAAAAAAAGGTGCAAAGAGATTAACATTTTGTGGGCAGGATAGAATGGGCGATGCCTATAGACAACTCACTTTTAAGAGGTCCTTGGGAATGAAAGTGCCAACTACCCCATGGCAGGTGGCAGCATTTGCCCCTTCACAGGTCACAGCCCAGCCCCACAGCCTTCCCCAGCACCTAGGGTGACTGTACCTCGGCCATCAGACAGCCCAGGATGTAGAGGGACTGCCCCCACATGTGTGGCAGCTTGCCCATGGGTATCCTATCCACAGTGTGGGGGTTCCTGTACTCCTCGTCCACCTGGAAGAGAAGCTAGGAGGTCAAGGAGGAATCCATAGACACAGGATGTTGAAGGAAGCATCCTCACTGCATTTGGAAGTCCAGCAGTTCAAGGCTTAAAACAAGAAGGTCCAAAACAGCCTAGCTATATTTCTCCCCTCTTCTTGTGACTGCCACAGGCATTCATGTCAGACAAGTGATCAGCTGCTCACTCACACTGTGTTTGGTTTCCCAACTCAGGCCATCCTATTAGATGAACTAACATGCCCAAGGAGCTCTGGGAAGATTCTCTCAAACGGTGCTGAGAAGAGCATCTCTCCTGTACAACCTCGGCATCAGGAGGCCACTGCTCTCAGCCCAGGTCCACACAACCCCCCTCATCACTGAACAGAAGCTCAGCACCATCTCCTCAGCCCAGGTCCACTTGTCCTGAGCTATCAGAGCAACCAACTTCTGAGAGAGCAGACTGTCAGCAAAGCACCCTTGTGTGTATGGGGAAAGAACTGCTTTGAGGGAAAAACTCTACTTTTTATCTAACATGGTTTTCTAACAGCTCTAAGCCTCACATTTATACACCAGGTTTCCATGCGCTACATGTGCTACTTTACTAACAATTTGGGTTAATAAGCACTTAAAACCTTATTATCTAGAATAAGACCAGGAATTTCAGCAGCTGGACTTTGTGGATCCCTTCCAAATCAGAATATTCTGTGAGACACTCCCGCTTCCCACCATAGCTCACCTTATCCGGTGGGACACTGTACAGCTCTGGCACCAGGCGTACCCCATTCTTCCCCTTGATGAGAACCCCCTCAAGGGCTTCCCGGTATTCCTGCACCTGAGGAGAAAGAGAGGGAACCTACCTGTAGTCATGGCTCCCTGCATCCTTCCTCTGCATGCCTCCCCTAACAGAGATGTTTTTCCACCACCCCAGCAGGTCCTGACTCCCTTACCTGCTCCATGTTTCCATTGAAAATCCCATCAATCATCAAGTACGCCCAAAAGAGAGGCCACTCGCACTCGATGTTCTCAAACAGCTTCAGCTCAGCAGGTTCGTAGTAGAGGCGTTTGGGGTCCTGTAGGTGACAGCAAGGCAGATGGTGGGTGGCAGGATCCCTTCAAACTGACAGGGCTGCTCCTCCCACTAAGACCCTTCAAACGCCCTCCTAGTCCTTCTCTGCAGATGATGGCCAACACAGAGCAGAAAAGTAGTTTCACCTCCAGTCTCTGTTCTCTCCATCAGACACCGCCCTCACAAGCTCCCTGCACTGATGATGAAGAGACTCCTTCCTGGAACCTACCCACTCCCCAGGAGAGCACCCTAGGTGTTGTGCTCTTGTACAGCAACAGCGTGAAATCCTCTGTGCCACACTAGGTCACCTTTACCTTGTCTGCTCTGCCCCAATCCCTCAGCACCTGACTCCTCCAGCATCATCAAGCTGGCCCTGCCAGGTGTGAGGACTTGGGCTGGTCATGCAGGGCCAGAGAGCAGGGTTCCTGCTGCCAAGTGGTGCCACTGTAAGCCTGACACAAGGGAAGTTCTCAGGATGGAGATCTGCCTGCGCCAAGTCCTCCCACCCCCAACTATGGTGTAGTGCCCCATGGAACCCATGCTCAAACCTTCCTGCTAACTGCTCTAACCCCATGTGCTGCAGAGAAGGGAGAGTGCTGGTCTTAGCAGACTGTTAGGTAGAGAGAACAGCAGGGACAGAAGGAGCAGACATCTTCCACAGTGCCTGCTTTCCAGCCTTAAGCTCCCCAAATCCCATGTGACTCCAGCCGGCTGCATGCCTCTGCAGGCACCACTGCCCTTTCTGTGCCTCACAGCTCCCCAGAAGTAATCTATAACTGCACATGGGCAAAGCTCATGAGCACTGAGAAAGTTGGAGTGGAGATGCTGCTGCTTCTCTCCAGCTTTGGAAGGCAGCAGCCATGCACACTGCCTATTATGGGCAGGTCTGCAGAGGCACAGACAAGAAGCACTCAGAGGCACTTGTGACCAAAGAAGCCCCAGCAGGCTACAGGCCCAGCAACTGGTGATGATTCAAGAGCCTCCAAGTGTCATTTCCTAGTTCAGTGGTTATCAATTGAGACTGTTGCTTATGAACTTTTCTGTTTTCCCTCCCAGAAGCAGCAGCAGAAAGTCTCCCAAGGGCTACTGTGGCAGTACCCAAGCTGCCTGCCAGCTTGGGGGAGATAGAAGCAGTTTTGTAACCTCCAGAGCTGCCACAGATGAGGCTGTTGGGTAGAAGCTCTGCACAGTGACTTCTCCAAGCCACCAGCCCTCATTCAAGGCTGATGCAGCACTGCACAGCGCAACCATATGGGGTACTGGTCCCACCTGCCCTCAACCTAAGAGAGATATACCACCAGAACCCAGGATACAGGCCAGCCTCTGGCCACCTGCTATGGGTGTGGCTGGGACATACCACCTCTGCAATGAGCTCTGGCACTCTGGGAAGCTTTGCCCAGACCCATGACACTGCCCGTGGTTACTCAGGGCTCTTATCTTCCCAGTGCTCCCCAACACAGCCTTTGTGCTGCATCCAGGGGCACTGCTGCTTGGCAGTCAAGTTCTGGGGGGTGGCAGGGCTGGGGACACTCACTTCTTTGGGGGTCCTGTGTCCATCCCGGAGGAAACGGCAGCAGCCATAGCGCCCCTGGAAGGGAGGGAAAGAGATGCCAAGCAAGAGGCACAGCACCTTGTACCTCCAATGTGGGAGCAGGGTGTCTTCTCCAGCTAAACACCCTCTCCCTTGCTCACCCCAGCTCAGGCACTACAATCACAGCCTGGGGCCACAGCACACAGGCCCATTCCTTTTACACATTCCTGCCACAGGTCATGGAGACTGGGAGAGGACAAGCCCCAGAACCCCTTCCCCGGCCATGTTTTTGAGAAGAAGAGGGCTACAACAGCTTGGACTGCAGCTGTCTCCTGGGAATGGTGAGACGAGGGTAGAGCTGCTCACCTGCAGCTTTGAGATGATCTCCTGCTTGGTGATTTCCACCAGCTCACTGTCCTCCACAGCGAACGCCGGGTAGGAGATGACAGAGAGCACACTGGCATCCACCTCCTTGGATGCGGAGGCCCTGGGCAGCATTGAGTGAAGGATGGACTGGGCAAAGGGGAAGGAGGGGTGGTTAGGTTGCCAAGCCAGGCATTGTTCACACCACAACCCCAGCAGATCCTCCTGCAGTGGTGGGTCTCACCTGGCAGTGCTGCACCTCATCTGACAGCACCCGTATCACTGACTGCGGGCCTCCCTTGGCTCCAAAGAGATCCAGCTCATCCAGTGCCTCCAGGGCAGCCTGCAAGCAGGGCGAGACCCAAAGTGGCATGTCCTCTACCATGCTGCCCATCTGTAAGAGCTCTCACCCCATGCCAGTTCCTATGTGTAATGCACTGCCCAAATTTAAAGGCATTTGAACCCTCTAGTCAAAATGCGATTGCATCTCCAATGCCATGGGTAGCCAGATAGCCAGACATCAACAGGGCCCTGGACATTTCTGCCACTCACCCCAATTAACTTTTCATTCCCATTTCAGGCAAAACTCAGGCTAGAAGTTTTATCCCAATGCATAAGGAGAAGGGTATTCCTCCCTAGGAACCTACCACTCAATGCATGGGGCATTGAGCCTCAACAGTTCAACATGCCCAGCCTATCCTGTCGAAAAGCAGCTCAGGGCCACTGGTGCTCCCCACCCTCTGCAAGCACTTCTCCCCAGCTCACCTTGGCCATGCCGACAGAGCTGGCATTCAACTCGGTGATGCCCTGGTTCGTCTTGTCCCCACGCTCCCATATGCCAAAGTCCTGTGCAGAGGCAGCAGGCACTGGTTCACAACACACCCAGAAAACCTTTGAATCCCACTCAGCAGCAGAGCTTCCAGGAAGTGCCAGTGGGGCTCAGGGGGGACTCACAGCTGCCACTAGACACCAGCTCAACACCCCCCCCACTGTAGCTCCCCTTGCCCAGCACTACCCACCGCAGTTTTGTAGGCAGCTTCAATGTAGAACACGAGGTTCTGGATAAAGTTGACTTCATCCAAGCTATGAATTATGTGTAGGCCTGGAGCAGGGGAAAGAATTCACATTAGCCACTCCAAGCCCACAGGCATCCCCAGGACAAGGCTGGAGTAACCCAGGGATCCCTCCTCCCCACTGCATGCTTGCCCAATGGGAGCCGTGTCCTGGCTGATTCCTGTCTCCATTCCCAGCCCCTGTGGCATCACTGAGGCTTCAGACAAACGAGGGCTCTTGGAGAGACTGACATTAACCCTAACCCAAACTCACGTCAGGTACTGTGAGCATAAAACACCAGTGAGGTCAGGGAAGCCATTGCAGCAGCTTGGCTCCTGGGAAGTTGCACCCAAACTGAGACTCTGGAGAGCCTGGAGACCAGCATGCTCAAAGCTGTGATAACAGCTCCCAACAGCATTACCTGAGGCCGTCATTTGTGCCAGCATGAGCAGGTAAAGGGAGGTGGCATCCATCTGTAAGTGACCCCACTCATGGTCTCCCACCACAGTGGCACAGGTTTGGGTGTTATACTTGGCATGCAGGCAGTCCTTGGTGCTCTGGCTGTACTTGAAGGCCTCCACCTTGTCCACCTTGAGAAGGGCAAGGAGATGCAAGAGTTCACTGAACTTCAGTTCAATGAGTTCTCCAGACTGTCAGGCCTGACAGCTCCTGAGCCAAGGGTTGCCCCATGCCACAAACCCAGCACATGAAGTTGTGCCTGGCAGGCCAGAAATTCCACAACCCCTGGGCTGCCCCTCCGTGCACCAAGGCAGTGAGTGAAGGCTCACTGCGCAGGGCTGCAGCTGTGGAGGGCCCACTGCCACAGCTGCACCGTGCTGAGAGAAAAGGGTCACCCCAGATGCCCCCAGGAGAGCTGCACAGTCCTACCGCCAGCCAGGCCACGAGACAGGGAGCAGCTGGCAAAGGCTCCACTGGCCACCAGCCCAGAGCACTGTAACTTCAATCACACTCGGGATAGATGCTCACTCAGAACTTATTTCAAGAATTGCTGGAAGGGAGCATTCCCTCTGCTCAGGGAAGGCTGGGGAGAGCCAGCACAGCCAGGACTGACAGTCACTGTAGCATAGCTGAGCTTTAAGGAGACCACTTGACACCCAGAGGTGCTCCCCAGTCCCTACCTGTCTCATCATGCACTGGAGCAGTCCCCGCATCAGCTTCACCACGCTCTGCAGGAACAAGGAAAACAGCCTTGTTAATCTCTAGAAGCCCTGACTCAGGAACAGCTGGCCGCTGACCTTTGCAGGGCTCAGCGCCTGTAATCGGAGCTCCTGCTCACATTTCCACAGCCCTTGCTGCCTGGGCGACAGCAGAGGGGAGGTTTCTTGGCCTGTCAGCAGGGTCACGGTGCAGTGCTGTGCAGCGGCACAGAGGGCACAGCTGCAGGACACGGCTCCCCAGCCCTGGGGAGCAGGACTGTGGCCCCAGATCACCCCAGAACCAGAAGGCTCCAGTGTGGTGTGGAAAAAGCAAGCTCTGACATCCCTTCTTATTGCCTCCCTCGTCGGGAGACAGCCCTGTCCTCACCTTCACTGCACGGCCTCCGGTGGCCTTTGGGCCCCTTGTCCCGGCCGAGCCAAAAGCCGACGGGCCCGGAGTGACGCTCCCGGGCCCTGCTCCCCCCTACCTGCTCCAGCTCGTAAGCCTTGGCCTTGTCCTCGTCCCGGTCGGCATTCTTGCGGTACGCCAGCCCGAGCCCCCAGACCGCCAGGATGCTGTACACATTGTCCCGGACCCAGGCGTCCCGGTGGTCGGCGCTGGCGGGGAGCAGCCCCGTCACCGCGTCCTGCGGAGGGGACACACCGTTCCCACGTAACTCCCCGGCCCAGGGGAGCCCCGGGCCCACCCCCCGCTCCCGGGCAGTGCCCGCACCTGGTGGCAGAGGATGGTCTGCTGCACCAGGCGTCCGTAGCCGTCCAGACGCACGCCCGAGTTGCTCCGGCTCCTCATGGNGCCCCGCTCGTCGTACCCCGCGCTCCGCGGCGGCGGCGGCCTCGGCCCGCGGGGCGCTCACTACCGAGCGGGCAGGACCCGCCGCCATGGCGGCACCAGGGCCCCCGGAGGCCCGGGACGGTGCCCCCTGCTGGGCGGAGGCCGAGCTGCGCTGCGGGCGGACACGGACACGCGTGCCAGTGTGGGACCACACGGACACGCAGACGGACACAGGCACCGGTGCGGGACCGTATGGACACACGGACGGGTGCACGCTCCGGTGTTGGGACCGTACAGACACACGGACCGGTGTGAGACTGCACGGACACACGGATGGACACAAGGATGGACACACGGCCCAGCGGGAGACT
>VXBA01004867.1:66362-81036 GCA_013399895.1 Serilophus lunatus | reverse complement strand
GGCACCCGAGGCGCGGCGGCGCCGGGGGGTGCGGGGAGTCCCGGGCGCGGAGTCGCGTGTCCCGGCGCGGCGGGGCGGCGGCGGTCACCCGCACCCACGACCCCTGCGACCCACCGCTCAGAGCCGCGGGGCAGAGCGGGAGCGAGGGGGGCGGAGGGACAGCCCGGGCCCGGCGGCAGGAAGAAATTCCTCTGGCACATCCGTTGGGCTGGCGTCGGGGCCGGCCCGCACGTCCCCTCCGCCGTCCTCTCCGGTCCCGTTCCGCGGGGCGTAGCCGAGGGAGGTCAGCCCCTCTTCGTGTGCCCACCCGTCGGTGCCGCGCTCACGGGCGCCCCCGAGACCGGGCTCTGCGGGGACGTTGAGGGCCACGGTGTGGGGGACCAGAGCCCGTCCCGTCGCGCCCCGGCGCCCCTGGAACGCGGGGGCAGGACCGTGCCCGACACGGGGCTGGCACCGGGATGCGGTGGCGAGCGGGATGAGGGTGATGGTCACGACGACTGTCCACTTAGGGGGTCACCGATTCCCGTGGCCCCTCGCCGGCGCATCGCCCTGCGGGGTGACTCGCAGGGAGTCGGGCAGCGGCCGGGGGACCCCCAGCACCCGCCCCTCCGTGAACCCGGACGGGACCCTGTCGCTGGGCTTTTTGGCCGCCTGCCCGCCCAGTGCCACCATCCTGCCGGGCCGGGGTGCGGCGGGCCGGGCTGGCAGCCCTGGGGCTGCTCCCTGCCTCGAGCCGGGCTGGCTGCGCCCTCGGGCCGCCCCACGCCCTCGGCGGGACGCGGGCAGCGCGGTCTGGCTGGGGGAGCTGGAAAAGTGGCTCCGGTCCCAGCCCTGCGCCCTGGGGTGGCACCGCCGGCGGACGGGAGCCGGGGGCCGAGGAGGCAGCTGCCCGCGCCCCGACTCGCTGCTGGACCGCCGGCTCTCGAGGCGGTGGGTCCCGGTGGGTCCGCCGGCTGCCGGGGGAGGGGGTGGGAGGGCCAGGGGATGTTCCCCACCGCTGCTGAGAAGGAGGGGGGGTCCTTGCGGGCCGCGGGGTGCCGGCCCCCGCGCTCCCCCGGCCGCGCCGCCGCGTGTGCTCGGCAGACAAAGGGGGCTCTGTGCATTCAGGGGAGGGTCCCCCGGGGCCACTGCTCCGCCGCTGCGGCCGGCCGAGGTGTGTGCGGGGAGGGGGCGGCCCCCGGCTGCTGCGCGGGGGGCCCGGGCCCCGCGCCGGAAAGGGGAAGGGCGTCCCCGCACTCGGTGACATGGTTTGGCCGTGCCAAACTCCCACTCCAGGCGGGATCCCTTCCTGTGGCGGAATCCCATGGTGAGGCTCACATGGGCTCCAGGCCCTCCGTGAGGCTGCGGGCACTCTCAGGCACAGGCTCTCCTCAGCACGCCGGGGGCAAGGAAGGAGGTTGGTGTGGGGCAGGGTGGGCACAGCGCTGGCACGGCTATGACTGTGACTCCTAAACCAAGTTTCTCCAGGGGCAGGCAGATATTATTGTGAGCCAACCGGTGCCCAACATTAGGGTCCAGAGTGATCACCAGAGATGGTGTTGGGGAAGTATCTGGGGCTGGCCCAGTCAGGCAGGGCAGCAGGCAGAGAGATTTAGCTGCCAGTGCTGATTTCACTGGTGGCGAAGGCAGAACAAGGGGCTGTTTGTGCCAGATTTAGCTCCTGGTGAGCAACACCAGGGCTGAGCCATGTCTGTCGTGGCGCCTGTGATGGCCCAGACATGGGTGCAGCACCAGTCGTGTCCTTCAGTGGGGGGACACCCTTCACCTCTGACTCAGCTCAATGGCCATGCCAGGCAGGACTGGGTGGGCACGTGGCTGGGCAGAGGACTGGGGTGAAGATGCAGTCTGTCCTGCCTGCGTTTTTGGTGTCCACTGTCAGGCAGCAGTGAGGCAGGGCGTAAATCCAAGTGTTCTGTTGACTGCATGGTGGGACTAGGAGCTCTTGCGAGTGGCCAGTGTCCCCTGCCAGGAAGGCAGCCCCATGGCTGACATCTAGATGAGAGGGCAGCCTGTCTGTGCAGGCAGGTGCATTGGGCTGTGCCCAGCCTGGGCATGGCATTGTAGTGCCCAGGTCCCTGAAAAAGTGGGAGAGCTGTGGGGTGCTGGGCACAGCTCTGCCAGGTAGGGCCATGGGGTAGTGCTGGAATGGGAGGAGGCTTGTCTGCCCCTGCCTGCTTCCTAAGGTGCCTTTTTGTCGAGGGGCAGCAGGATGTCCCCTGAGGCTGCCCAGCATCAAGGCTGAAAAGGGATGCCCAGGGGCATGTCCATGGTGACTGACCTGCTAGGAAGCCATGGGTGCTCCCTGTCACTCTGCCTGGCTGCTGCCCAGGCTGGTACTGCAGGTACTGTGAGCACTGTTCCTCTTCTGGACCTGGGAGCAGCTGGGCAGAGTGAGGAGCCCGTGGGCAGGGTTGGTGCAGGAGCCCAGGCGTGGGATCAGGTTAGCTCTGCCGTGCGACCGGCTGTAATGTCCGGCCACATGCGCACCGGGCATGGGGGCAACAGGGCACCCCAGATCCTGTTCTACATGCCTGTATGCCCCGGGCCACTGCCACCACGAAGCCCAGAAGCTGAGGTTGCTTGTCAGCCCTGTGGTGTGATGATCTGGACATGGCGATCCCTGGCCATTGCAGTGGCAGGATGGGCAGAGATCAGTGCCAGCAATGGGTGCTTTGTCTGCCCCGGCTGGACACTGCTGATCCCAGGGCTGCTCATGTTGCACCTACTTGCTGAGGCAGAGGGTCCTACGGGGTCTCCAGAGGGCTGGGGTCCCCCATGCTGGCAGCACTGTGGCCCTGTGTCCTCCAAGCCGTAGTGGTACAGGGTATCAGGCTCACTTTGGCCATGGGTGTCAGGGAAGGCAATTCTCCTGCTGTTGTCTCCCATGGGCACATAGGGCACGATGGCATCTTTGGGGCTTTGAAATCACCACGAGTGCCTGGGCAGGCCCGATGTGGGGCTGGAAGCAGCGGCAGGGGGCTGGCATCCACGCCGGACAAAGGGCCCTTGTGCTGCCTTCGCCTGCGGGGGAATCTGCTGGGATGGGACATTTTTCTTTCTCCCCCCTCCCCAATGCCCTTTCCTTGCTTAGAAATTCATGTGACCAGAGAAGGGGGGGAGCCTGGCGCCCCGCACATCCCTCAGGGGCTCAGGCACCCATTTTCTGAAGCCTCTTTCTCCCCTGACACCCTGTGGCAGTGGCACATCCCCTGGGGTGTTCTGGGGGCCGTGACTCCCCTGACGCCCCGCTCTGTCTCCCAGGTGGAGGAGGGGGGTAAGGCGGCACTGTCCCGTCGGCTGCAGCCGGGTGATGAGCTGGTGAACATCAGCGGGACACCCCTGTACGGGTCTCGCCAGGAGGCCCTGATCCTCATCAAGGGCTCCTACCGCACTCTGAAGATGATCGTTCGCAGGTTAGCAGTGCTGCAGGGGGGACGCAGGGAGGGACAGCGGGGCTTCGCCTGCCCGGGGGACTGGTGGGAGCCTGGAGATGCCCTTTTCTCCAGCCTNCAGCCCCTCTGTGGCTGCCAGCGCTCCGGGTGGGGGGGGGGTTCCCCAGCCAGCAGAGCCAGGGCAGTGCAGCACTCTCGCCCCCCCCTCGCTGGGCGGTATCCTCAAGCGTGGCCGCTCCTCTCCCTTCCTGCCTGCCTCCTGCCTGCCTGCCTGGGAAAGGAAGGAGAGGCAGGGCTGGGCCTTGCAGTCTCCCCCCCACCCCGATCCCCAAGCTGCGTCCATTCCCTGGCTGCATCCCGACTGATTCCAGCGGCACCCAGGGGCAGGAACAGAGCAGGGCACTGCCCACGGGGCTGTGCTGGGGCTCGGCATCATCCATGGTGAGTTTGGGGGCTCTGGGAAGGGAGGTTCTTGTGCTGACCCTGCAGCTTGTCCTTGCCTCCCTCCTCACCCAGTCAGCCGATGCTGGGGCGGCACCAGACACTTGGAGAGTACAAGAGGTGGCTTCTGACCACATGTCTGTGTGCAGCATTGCTGTCTGCATGTGCTGCGGGAGCTGGAAACCCCCATGGCTGGGGGTGGGATGGGGCTTGGCACAGGACCCCCACTGGAGACATGTGGCTGACGCTTGCTGCAGATGCTGAAGGACCAAGGAACAAGGGGGGAAGGACAGACTTGCAGTGGGAACAGATGTGGCCCCAGGGTCCCTTGGCAGAGCCCGTCCGGTCCCGGTGGGGACACTTGCCCTGTCCAGGGCATTGCATGTGGGGCTGTGCAGGGGCCATGTCCTTGGTTCACTCTTGATGCTGACAACAGCATGCTGCAGGCAGGGGATCCTGGCCAGCGGGGTGAACTGTGGGATCCCCCTGCCCAGTGCCGGGTGCTGACAGGGCTGGACCCTCCTGACTGCCGTCCCCCTTGGGCAAGAGCTGGCCTGAGGGGGACAGGAAGCCCCGTAGGAAGTGACTTCAGCCCCGGTTCCTCGGCCCGGCTTCCTCCTCATTCTTGTCCTTTCCCGCTGTTGCTCTTGGCAAGGAGGAGTGTGCCCGTCCTCCGGCCCCATTCCTGGCACGTGGCCAAACTCGCCGAAAGCCGCCCCGACGCCCCCACCATGCACTGCCCTGCTGATGCCTTCAGCCTCTCCTGGCCCTCAGGGTGTGATGTCAGGTGAGACCCCAGGGGCATTCATGAAACCGCGCAAGGGGAGGGGGCAAGACAGGGCACCGTCTTGGGTCAGGGCACAGGGTGTGGGGTAGGTGCTTGCATGCCTGCCCCACATCACTGTCAGGCATCCCCCCTCATCCTGCCACTGCGCTGCCCTTTCCCCTGCCTGTTTACTCCCAGCTCCCGGCAGGAAGGGGCGGTGGCTCTGCCGGAGCTGGCCAGGAGCTGCTTAGTCTCGGTGCCCCAGCTGCCAGAGCTGGGAGGTCCTGAGTGGCTGGAGTCACGCACACCCTGTGTTCCCTGTGCCCACTCCCCCTGCCGGGGCCAGGGCAACCTTGGTGCCTCCCTCAAACGTGGAGGTGAAGGGCAGGTTGGGGCTGTGCTACCGTGTGTCCCCTTGTTCCGAGGGAGGGTGTGTGTGTGTGGGGGTGGGTGCCCCGGGATCTCCACGGAGCTGGGCGGGGGCAGCAGGCGCCCCTAATGCTGGTGTGGGGCCGGGCAGCAGCGAGCTGTCCCTGCAGTGGAACCCGCTGTCCCGGCACTGCAGCACCGACCGGAGCAGCTCCATCGGGAGCATGGAGAGCCTGGACCACCCCGGCCAGGCCTACTATGAAGGAGACCCCTCACCCGTTGACCAGGGCATGTACCACAGCAAGCGGGACTCGGCCTACAGCTCCTTCTCTGCCAGTTCCATCGCCTCCGACTGCGCCGTCTCCCTTCGCCCTGAAGAGGCTTTGTCCACTGACTCCAGCCTTCAAGGCCCCTGCAAGGCCCCTGACGGGCGCTACCTGACCCCGGGGGCTGAGCCATCCATCGGCCGACACCCCGAGGCCTGGCGGGCACCTGTGCCCCCCCAGCCCCCTGTCAGGAGGGACAGCCTGCGGGCAGCCCCGGCGGGTGGAGGGGACAGGTGCCGGGTGTCGGTTTCGGCGGACATGCTGCATGCCAAGGGCCGGTGGATCTCTGACACCTTTCTCTGCCAGCGGGATGGGGAGGCGGAGGCAATGGGCGGGAGGACGCTGGCACCGTACCCCAGGAAGGACCGTGTCTGTGCCGACCAGTATTACATGCTAAGCTCCCACCCAGACCGGTGCCCAGCTGAGCCGCCCCTGGGGGAGAGCATGGAGTCTGACGACCGGCTGTACCTGGATGGCAGCATGCACCGAGTGCCAGATGCCACAACAGCAGGTGACAACCCGTTGCTGTCCCCCCTCAAGGGCCACGTGCCACACCGGCACAGTGCTCCCGAGCAGCTGCTGGCCTCCCAGCTCCGCTCCCTCCAGGTGGGCACCAGCAGCGAGCGAGCCTCGCCAGCTCCCGATGGGCACCGCTGGACCTTGTCCCCGCTGCACCCTGAGGGCAGCCGGGGGGGAACCGCAGTGGCTGCCCAGGACCCTTCGCTCTGCCCAGAGCCTTGCTGCTGCCCTCCGCCCTGCCACTGCTGCCCCGAGCTGCAGCGAGCCTGCGGGCAGGATGGCCGAGGGGCCAGCCCGGCACTCAGCACCGAGGGGGCAGCGGAGGAGGAGAGCCGGGCGGGGGCCCGGCGGGCTGGGGGTCCTCCCCATCGCTCTGCTCAGATGCGCCGCCGCAGTGACCGCTTTGCCACCAGCCTGCGCAACGAGATCCAGCGGCGCAAGGCCCAGCTGCAGAAGAGCCGGGGTCCCAGTGCCCCCCCACCTGGCGAGGAGCCGGTGGAGGAGACGGAAGAGCCCCCTGAGAGCAGTGTGCCGGCAGAGGGACCCCCTGCCGTGGCTGAACGGCTGAGCCCTGCACCGAGCGAGGATGTCAGGAACCCTGGTCGCCCAGGGGACCGGAGTATCCCCACCCCTGACCCACTGCCAGTCCCCAAAGGGCCCCCATCCCCCGAGCGGGTGGTGCCAACAGCCAGGGGCCGCTGGCGCTGGTCCCCGGAGCGCAAGCTGCAGCCGCAGCACTCGCCCAGCCCCAGTGAGCTGGAGGGCTATGGCCAGGGCCCGACGGCCCGCAGCTCCCCACCACGGGGCAGCGACGAGGCCGTCCTCCTGCCCTTTGCCGACCGCCGCCGGTTCTTTGAGGAGAGCAGCAGGCCGGCACCGCCCCGCCACATCAAGCCGCCAGCCGGTGATCCCAGTGCCTTCCAGCCCCCTGTCGCTGAGCACCGGGACATCCGCCGCCTCTCCATGGACCAGCCTTACAGCCCTCCCTCCCCCAGCCGCCCTGGCTCTGCCGGCCCCTATGCTGAGTGCTGCCGAGAGCAGCCCCCCTGCTACAAGCCGCTGGGGAGGCCAGGGGAGCTGGAATACCGGCGGGGCTTCTCCTACCCCTATGGGGTCCCCCTGCGCCCTGAGCCCTGCCGCTACTGCGGAGGGGACCCGTGCCCACCGCCACTGCCCCGTGGGCACACCTGCCGCTGCCACCCCCAGCCCTGGGTGCGCTGCCCCGACTGCTGCTGCCCAGCTCCCCGACCTGGGCGGGAGGAGAGCGATGCCTGGTCCCCCCGGAGAGCCTTCGCCTCGGTGAGTAACTGCATCGGGGACTGTGCTGGGGAGGAGCACTGACACCCCCTTGCACCCCTGGAACATGACCCTGGGTTGGGGTGGGGACTACTGTGCCCACATTGGCCCTGCAGATCCCCTGCATGCCTTCTGCACCTGAATGGGGATGGGACGGAGGTACTGGGGACTGGAATGCTCACCCCTCTTACATACTTCCTGTACTTCCCCAACACAGGAATTTCCTCAGGATGAGTGGGAGCCTCCTGCAATAACCAGGAAAGTCATCCAGTCTGTCAGGTGAGCCCATGCTAGGTTCCAGGGTACTGGGTAGTGTGTGCCGCTGGATGGGGAACTCCATTAAGGAGATGTGGGTACTGCTGTCATTTCAGGTAGGGATGTACAAACTGCCTCCTGTAGTGCCTTGTCCTCAGTTTAGTGCCCTGTGAGGCGGGGGCACTTGGTGCTTTGGGCAGACAGGGCCAGGGAGTGTGAGGACGTGTCCAAAGCAAGGAGGGTCCCTCCCAACCCATCCCTGGAGGTCTGGGGCCATCTCTAGGGGGCTGTGCCCAGTGGAAAAGCCTGGGCTTCCTCTGCCAAGCAGGGCTGGGTGACTCTAGGTGGGGAAAATGAGGCAGGGGTGAGCATGAGCTGCCAGAGGGGTGACAGTGTGTGGGGGGATAAGTGTCTCCTTCTCTCCCCAGTGAGCTCTCCCACTACCAACGGGGCTTCCAAAGGCTCGGCCCCTTCCACACCTGCTTTGAGAGCACCGAGCCAGAGTGGCCACCCTGCTACCGGGCCACATCCACACATGACCTCTCGTGGGATAGTGACCGCCTGGCCCGTACGCCTGAGAGCCCCCCAGACCCACTCCACCGCCCGCTGCGGGGAAGAGCCTTCTCCGAGAGCCACCTCAACCTGGAACCTGCCAGTCCCCGGGGCCGCGACCGGAAGGACCTTTTCCATGCCAAGCTGGAACCCCCCAGCATCCCCAAAAAGAAGGGCCCCCCACCTCCCCGCCCACCTCCACCCAACTGGGAGAAGTACAGGCAGCGCCGGGCATCCCAGCACCTGCCAGATGGTGCTGGGCATGGCTCCGCCTTCACAGCTGCCCCGATGCCGACCCGCAGCATTGCTGAGGCAGTGCGTGAGCGGTCGCAGAGCCTCACCGGGGAGCAGGGGGGCCGGTCCTGGGGGCACGCTGCTCGCCCCCCTGCTCCACCAGGTGCCTGGCCCTGTCCTGAGCCCCCCGGATTGCTCCGCAGGATTCCTGGGCCCGATGCTGGCAACTCCGAGATCAGCAGGCAAGTGCCACACGGGGGTGGGAGTGGGGCTGTGGGCACAACCTGGACACGGGGGGCTTCTGTGGCCGTATCATTCCCCTTGTACCCTGAGTCAGAGCATCCTAATCCACCCCTTGGGGTACACTGTTGGGTTTTACTGGGGTGGAGGGTGTCCCTGACCTCTCCCTGGGGTGGCCAAAGCCCTGCATGTTCCTGTCCCCATGGATGGACACGGGGGCTGACGTGCCCCTGGGTGTTGGCAGGGTGGCAGTGCCTGGGGAGAAGTGGGCAAAGGCGAAGCATCCCTGGGAGATGGAGGAGCAGCCCCAAAGGCTCATCCGGAACCAGGAGCGGGGCTGTGCCAGTCCCCGTGGGGTGGGTGAGTGCTCTCCACCCCTGCATGGTGGCCCTGGCCCTGCCATGCCAGAGGCTCTCAAACCCAGTTCCGGGGCAACGGAGGCGGTGAGCTGCCAGGGTGCCCGACCCCAGCCCCGCCGTGTGGACTCAGAGGAACTGCTGTGGGATGTGGCAGTCAGGGACCATTCCCTGGCCAATGTCCTGGCCCCTCTTGGCACCACCACTGAGGTGACGGGCGAGCTGCTGGTGGCGGGGGAGCAGCAGGCCTGGCAGGAGCATCTCCAGCAGGACTGGTGTCTGGAGGCCCTGACACGGGACAGGTAAGGCTGGCACGACACCGGGCCCTGTGCCGAGAGCAGGCTGCACCCTGCTACCCCCAGCGCTGACCCCTGCTCCTCCAGGCAAGGCTTTGAGCCCATCTCACCGCCCCCCAGGAGCACTGCCAGCTCCAGCTCCTTCCCAGTGCACTGCAGTGCATCAGCAGGCAAAGCCGAGCCGCTCAGCAAGGTGACTGCACTGCCGGAGGTGGTGGAGGGGAGCTCAGAGGATGAGGAGGAGGAGGAGGTGGACCACGAGCTGGTGGAAAAGAAGGTATGGGCATTACTGGGGACAGTGTCCTGGGGGCTCCCCACTGCCCTCGCCAAGTGTTCAGGAACATCACTGAGTGTTTGTGGGGACCAGGAACATTGCTGTCTGCTCACAGGGGCTGAGACATTGCCAGATGCTTGTTAGGACCAGGGTCGGTATCAGATGCTTGCAGGGCCTAGGAGTGTCACTAGATGCCCATAGGGACCAGGGATGTCTCCAGATGCTCAGTGCTTGCAGGAACTGTGATATTCCCAGATTCCTACAGGAACCAGGCAGATCCCTTGGGTGCTCATGGGGTTTGAGACATTGCCAGATGCTTGTGGGGACTGAGAGCATTGCCAGTAGCTCACAGGAAGGTTCTTGTTTCTGTGGGGCTCAGCACAGCACCCCTACAACTTCTGTGCCAGTCCCCCCGTCCCATGAGGTGTGGCCCTTGGTGCCCCTGACCCTTTTGCTCTGGCAGCTGCAGCTCATCGAGAGCCTGAGCCGCAAACTGGCGGTGCTGCGGGAGGCACAGCGGGGGCTGCAGGAGGACATCAGCGCCAACGGGGCACTGGGCGAGGACGTGTCTGCCCGCCTGCAAGCCCTCTGCACTCCAGGGGAGTTTGACAAGTACCGCCTCTTTGTGGGTGACCTGGACAAGGTGGTCAACCTCCTGCTCTCCCTCTCGGGGCGCCTGGCCCGTGTGGAGACTGCCCTGGGCAGTCTGGGGCCACATGCCCCTGCTGAGGACAAGGTAGGCATGGGGCAGGGGGGCACCTGCAAGGCCTTGGGGTGTGGGACCCCCTGCCAGTGCTGCCTGTCTTGCCCACAGCTGGCCCTGCGGGAGAAGCGACGGCTGCTGGTGGCACAGCTGGAGGATGCCAAGGAGCTGAAGGAGCATGTGGAGCGGCGGGAGGAGGCGGTGGGTGCTATGGTGGCACGGTACCTGCCTGTCGAGCACCTCCAGGACTACCAGCACTTCATCAAGATGAAGTCAGCCCTCATTGCCGAGCAGCGGGAGCTGGAGGAGAAGATCAAGCTGGGCCAGGAGCAGCTCCGGTGCCTGCGCGAGAGCCTTGGCCAGGCCTCCAAGGGCTGCTAACCCCCTGCCCAGCCTCCCTCTGGGACCCTGGCTGGGGCACCAGCTTGCTGCCAAAGCCGACCCAGCCCCTCATGGGCTCTCCCTGTGTTTGTCCATCTGTTCAGCCCCTGCCTTTTATTTATTTCTCTGGTCTACCAAACAGGAGAGGGGCTGCCAGTCCAGGTGTTGACAGCAGTTGTTGTACTACAGAGCTGTCATGGCCTCTGTGGCCACCCAGCACCCTGTGGCCCAGGGGTTTTTCCGTGCCCATGGGGGTCCTTCCATCTTTTCCAGGATGCCAGTTCCTGTCCTGCATTCAGTGCTGCACCACATGCCTTAAACACCTCCCAGCTGCCCCAGGGCATATCCATGTGGTGCCTGAAAGAGTTAAACCATGCTTGTCCTCTGTCATGTCTCTTTGTCCAGCTCTGTCCATCTGTCCGGTGGGAGCTGAAGGAATTTCAACCCCGACATCCTCTTCCTCTCCATTGTGTCTGAAACAATGGCCCTGGCCAGCGGGTTCTTAACCCACTCCCTGCTGGCTGAGGCACCAGTAGGGGCTGAGGTGGGTGCCAGTGGGTGCTGTGTACCCCTCTTCTGGGGAACACTGCAGTCAGTGCCCCTGGAATGGTAGCCTGCCAGGGCATGGACTACCAGGATCAGTAGAGCAGGGCCTGTGGCTGCCCCTTGTCTCCTGTTCTGCAGGCATAGCACCAGGTCTCATCCAACCCTCACCTGCAGTTCCTGGCTGAACACTGGGAGTGATTAATAAAGTTAAAAACAAGGGCTGTGCTGCAACAGCCCCAACTAGCCCTTAGATGTCACCCCCCACCGTCCATATGTCCCCATGGGATGGGCAAATGCCTTCATACTGATTTTGCACAGGGGTTTCATGCAACCAGCAGCAGCCTGGGGCACAGGGGAACTGTATTGGAGAGGCAGGGCTCCAGCTCCTTTGGTGGCCCCATAGCTGGACAGCCCTGCCTGCCCCTGCAGCAGCCCCCCTGTGTGGTTGCCCCTGCTGGGCCCCCCCCCTCCGCCTGTTGAACACTACACCCCACACCTGCTTGGCTGTACCCTGGGATAGTACCTGGCAGGAATGGGGAGCCCAACATTCCCTCCATCTTGGCCACACCCCAGGGCAATGCTAGGACCAAAGACTGCACCTGCTGGGGACCATGCTGCTCTCAGGGTGGGGATCAGCAACCCTCCACAGGGCCCTGTACTAGGGGAGGTGCCAGGGCCCGTGCATTGCTGTATGCCATTGTGCCTTACACTAAAGCAGCAGCATGAGCTGCACATCTGTCCCAGCTGTGTCTTGTGTGGTTTGTCCTTGTTACCCAGCAAATGACACCAGAGGGAGGAGGGGGCAATTACTTCAGCTGGGGTGAGCCAAGCCTTGGCAAGCTCTTGGGACCCGAGCGCCCCCGTGGCATAGGGGTCACCTGGAGTGCAGCTGTGGGCAGAGAGTCCTCTGCACCCAATGCTCCCAAGGCTGGGTCAGGCGGGGGACGGTACCTGAACCCCTCCCCAGGAGCACACGGAGGAGGAGGCACAGCACTTGGATAGCGAATGTAGCGCTGCCCCTGGCACTCGGCCACGGCACCGCTGCCGGAACTTTTGGGGCGGCCCCAGGGCAGGGGGATGGCCTTGCCCGGGGAGGGAATGTCGCAGTGCCGCTGCTGCCGAGCCGGCTCCGGGGTGCCCTGGCTCACCGCAGGGTGGCGGTGCCCGGTGNCGCGCGCCGGTGGGTGCGGTAGCGCAGGTGGGCGCGGGCGCGCGCACAGGCGCGGGGGCGGGGACGCGAGGGCGCGCACGGGAGCGTGTAGGCGCGCGCGGCCGAGGGATACAGGCACAGGCGCGTCAGCGCGCACAGGTGGAGGTGGGTGCGTGCACGTGCGTGTGAGCGCGCGTAGCTGAACACGCGCACAGGTGGAGGCGCGTGTGAGTGCGCGCGCAGGGCACAGCCTCGTCCCGGGGTGCACAAGCACCAGTGGGGAGTGACTGCACGTCCAGGTGAACACACACACACACACACACACACACACACACACACACACGCACGCACACACACACGCGCACACTCACACACACACACACACACACGCACGCACGCACACACACGTAGGAACGTGTCCCCCCCATATGTATTACTTGTGAATGTATGCGCGCGCGCGTGTGTGTGCACACATAAGTGAGCAAATGCACACGTGGGTGAATGCAGGCACATGTGTGTAAGTTTGAGTGGGCAGGGCCACTTGGGCAAGCCCATGCACACAGATAACTGGAGGCACAGGGAGAGGGGTGCAAGCAGGTGTGGGACCGTGCTCCACAGCCCATTCAAGATCCCCTCGCCCCTCCATGCAGCTCTCGCTGCTGCCAGGCAGGACCACGGGCCCAGGGCATGCTGACCCAGCCGGGTTGCTTGGGTACCAGGGCCCTCAGTGCTGGATACAGCCATGGGATGAGGGGTCCTGAGGATCCCTGTGTGGGACCCATGGGAGCTGTGGGGCCAGCAGGTCCATAGTAGCATGCAGGGTCCGGAGTCTCACAGAGGTGCAAATACAACCCACAAAGGTGGAGTAGCCCCTGGCCCTGGTGTCTGGCTCCCCATCACTATGATCTCTCCATCTCAGAGACACTGAATCTGTCCTGCTGTGCCCCACACACCTGGTCATGAGGGACGAGGAGTTGGGGAAGGATGAGGACATAGCAGGTAGTGATGCTTCAGTAAGAGACCCCTACCCCATGTAGAAGATGGGGAGTCCCAAATCATGGAGGTCCAAAGCCCATGGTAGGTCCCCCTCACCCCTGCTGCCCATTAGAGCCCAAAGGTCAAAGCCATGCATTGGACAGGGACCAGAGAGCCCTCCCTGACCCTGGGTGTGTCCCAGCAGAGGGGTGGGTTGCGATTTGAGGGGGTGCGGGACTCTTGTGTAGGCCCGGGTGGCTGCCAGCATGGCGGGGCCAGAGCAGCAGTAGGTGAGATGAGCACAGGGGGCCATGGGACACCGCCAGGAATGGAGTGGAAAGAGGCCAGATCCTCTCTCTATGCCTGCAGGGTGTTTGGTGGCATACCTTGACATGTGCACGTATGTGTACTCCAATATACACTGGAGAATGTTCTATGCAAACACACCTCTGAGGAATCTTTGAAGGACATTCTGATCATCCCCCCTGCCATGAGCAGAGACATGAGGTTGCTCCGAGACCCATCCAACTCAGCCTTGAACACTTCCAGGGATGGGGCAGCCACAGCTTCTCTGCACCACTTGTGCCAGTGCCTCACCAGAGGAATTTCCTCTTTCTGTCCAGCCCAATCCCACCATCGGTCACTTTAAAACTGTTGCCTCTTGTCCTGCACAACAGGCCCTGGGAAAAACTCTCTTCCTTTGGACCCCCCTTAATATATTGAAATGCTGCACATGAAAGCATGTGTACAATTGCGTGGAGGCATCTGTGCATGTGCTCATCCATGCCTGTATCATGTGTCACCATATGCCCAATATGGTTGCATGGCAATGGTGCCCATGCTCTCCCGTGCCTGGGGTGTGTGCATGCCTATGCACATGCCCACATGTGCATGCAAATGTGTATGGCTGCAGTGTGCATGCTCACCCATGCCAGCCATGTGCCTGTCCTGGTCCATGTCAGGGGGCACACAAATATGTGCACAGTGGTGGTGCAGTGGTGATGCTCGCCCATGCCCACATGCACCTGGTGCCTGTGCTTTCCCGTGATGTGCAGGCTTATGGCTGAGGCCTGTGACCACACGCATGGAAGCCATGCTTGTGCCCACGTGTGCCTGCCTGTGCAAGTGCCTGTGTGGATGGTGCACAAACATGTGCGTGGCCGTGATGCCTGTGCGTGTGCTGGCGCTCGCCCACGCGGGAGGTGCACACGTATGTGCGCAGCGGTGGTGCACGTGCTCTCCCACGTCCGTGAGCCTTGTGCCCGTATGTGTACGGTGGCAGCTCATGTGCGCGCCCACGCCGGGGCTGTGCCAGCGCCAGCGTGTGCGGGCACGGGCACACGTGTGTGCACAGCGGCAGCGCCTGTGCGTTCCCACGCCGGGGGCCGTGTGTGTCCGTGCGCCCGCGGAAGCGCGCACACGTATGTGCGCGGCTGTGGGTGGTGTGCGCGCCCACGCCGGGTGTGCCCGCGGTGCCCGCGTGGGCAGGCGGCGCGCGCGGGTGTGCACGTGCTCTCCCGTGCCCGCGCGGGTGCCGCACACGGATGCGCGCGGCGGCGCGCGGGTGCCCGGCGTGCCCGCATGCTCGGGGCCGTGCGTGGGC
>VXBA01004867.1:40772-66062 GCA_013399895.1 Serilophus lunatus | reverse complement strand
GGCGGAGCCCGCGGTAGACGCATGGGGCCCGGGACGGCGCCGTGGGATGCCCCCCCACCCCGCCACTCGCGGCCCCGGTACGGCAGCCCTGCAGCCGTCCAGGCTCGCTCGTCCAGGTAGGTGCTCCCTCAGCCTCTCCGCAGCCCTCGGGGCCGGCAGAGATGCCGCTGGGAGGTGGCTTCCCCCGCACACCGCGCTGCTTCTCCATCCCAGCCCACCCGCAGCCACCTGCTCGGGTCTGGCGACCCACGGGCGTGGGGCGGGAGCTGCTCCCATCCCTTCCCCGTTGCTGGAGCTAGGTGGATGGCGGGGGGCAGCTGCTGCTTTTCGTGGAGAACCCCCACAGCCTCTCGGCCACACAGCAGCACCCCGGGGATGGGCAACCAGGGGGGCCAGCACAGGCTGCGGGGAGGGGTTGCTCCCCTCTATGCGCCAATGCCAGAATATGGTGCGGCCCCAGGCTCCCGCGGCCGAGCCAGGAACGGCGTTGGGATGCCAGGTAGACTGAAAAAGAGTTGGGACACCGAAAAAAGGCAAGGAAGGGAAACTTTGCCTGCAAGATTGCCACCCTGAGCAGCGTTCCTGGGCGAGCAAGCGCCATCTCCCTTGATTTCCAGGATTGCACTTCCCAGCTCCCTGAGCCCTAGAGACGAGGGGGCTGTGTATCCCCTTTCAGGGCTCTTCCTCTACTCTTGTGTGTCCTTGTCCTCTTAGGGCTGTCACAGGAGGCTGCAGAGCCTTGAGCCAAGCCAGGTGAGAAGATGGCAGAGAAGCTGGTGCCTGGAGACCTGTTCTTGAGGAAGACCCGGGAGTCGGTGTCTTCCCTGGACTCGGACAAGCTGGCACCCATCTCACCCGAGGTGGGTGGTGAGGAATCGTCCGACAGCGAGGGCGAGCAGGAGGACAGCTCCCACAAGCTCATCCGGAAGGTTTCCACTTCGGGGCAGATGAGGAGCAAGGTCAGGAGTGCGGGGTGCCTGGGATGGGGGACTGGATGGGTGTGGGGTACTGCTGAGAATGGCACAGGGGTGTTCATCTGCTCCAGGGTGTAAATCAGTGCCAGGCACTTGCTGCTGGCAGAATCGACCCAGCCAGAGCCAGGAGGGTTCTGACTCCCTGTGCCCTGCAGGAAGGCACACGGACAAGGTGCAAAGCCCACAGTGGTAGTATCAGCGTTGGTCCCGTGGGGCTGTGGAGTGCAGGTTTTATCCCATCATTCTGGCAGTGTCTCTCCTATATCGGAGATATACCCGGACTGCCCTCACCCCATTGCCTTCATCCTGTGTTTGTACCCCCTGGATTCCCCTCACCTATCCCTGGAGAAAGGGGACTCTTTTGGGAAGGCTCTGCCCCATGGATGCTCTGTGGCTGAGATCTGGGATCATACTGGTTCTGTAGGCTCCTGGGATCCACACCCTTCTGCAAGAACTGTGCGTGCTGCGCTTGGTGGGTGGCAAAATGGAACCTGCATCTTTCCTAGTGCCCCAGATTCATTTGGCTGTGCCAACTCCCCTGCGGGAACCATTCCCACAGTCTTCCCTAGATCCAGTCCCCCGTGGTGGTTTGCTAGATGGATGGGGACACCTTTGAGGTCAGACGTGACACTCATGCTTCCTAGCAATTGGCATGAGAGCAGCTGGTTCGTGTGTGTGTGTCACAGAGGAAGCTATTTTGTTAAGACCTACAAAAATAAGGGGTTCAGTGCCTTTGGCCAAGCAGGAGTGTGTGCCCATAGGTGTCCCAGGTGGGGACAGGGAAATGGCCAGGCACCTCCTACCTGCAGCACAGGGGGAAATAACCTGGGCCGAATGGCCAGGTGAGAAGTGGGGAGAGAAGGAGGTTGGCAGCGGGGGGTGGCGTTTTGGGGAGGGAGGGTGCGGGCACAACGCTTGGGAGGATGTTCTGGGCAGCGTGCCGGGCGAGCGGTCCCTTTGCATCCACCTTCCGGCTGCGGGAAGGAGGTGGCGGAGTGAGTCAAGGCGGTGCCTGCAGTGCTGGGCGGCGCGCAGGGGCTGCCAGAAGTCCCCCTGCAGCCGACTCCCGGTGCCAGCCACCCCTCGGTGGGAATTTGGTGATTGTGCTGCCTCAGGGAGTGGGGACAGCTCTGAAAGCACAGCGAGGAGGGTGCGGTTGCAGAGCAGTGGGGTGTCTGCCGGGTATCTGGGGGATCTGGGCATGGAGGAGGGCAGTGGGTATGGGGCGGTGTGTTGAGTCTGGTGGCAGCTTGGAGCTGGGACAGGCTGCCCTTCCGCTGCCACTGGATTGTCTGTTTTGCCAAGGCTGGTGCACTGGGTGAGGTGGGTAAAGGGCACTTGCTGAAGGGATGCGGAAATTGCCAGGTTGCTGCCAACCTGGCACCATAGTGTTTTCCCATTTGGCAAGAGACGTTTCCGGGGCTTGCGGCATTGAGGGAGGTCTTGCTGAGTCCTTCTGACTGCTAAAGGAATTTGCCTCAGTTTCCCCTTTGGAGCAAGCTGACACCAGTTGTGCCCTCTCCAGTCTGGTTGCCAGGTGCTGTGGGCTGTGCTAGGAGCAGGGTGCTGTGTGGGGGGCACAGTGGGAAGCCAGGCTGGTGTGCAGGGTCCTGGGGATGCTTAGTGCTGTGTGCACGTCCTCAGCACTTTCCCGAGAGGTGGCAGTAGCCACTGGAGTTTGCCGTGCAGCACTTGCCCCTTGCTGTTGGGCACAGAGACATCACAGGGAGCCATCAATGCCAGGAAACCTGAGAGAAAGGGGCAGATGACTGGGCTATGCCTGTGTCTTACAGCAGCAGTACAGGGATGCCTGAGCCCCCAGCCCAGGTACCAAAGCGCCCCCACATCACCAGCAGGTCCCAGCTTTGCTGCTGACAGGCTGAGCGTGGGGAAAGGCTGAGCTGCTGACTCCCTGCCTGCATGCTGCCTGGCATCAGCAATTAGCCATGCAGGAGGTGATGCTGTGTAGTGTGCCAGGGGAGGCAGGTGGCGTGATGGATGGGCAGGCAGGAAGGACATGTCTGGGTTAACAGCCCGTGGAGCTGGGAGAGAGAGTAAGAGCCTGGCAGAGCTGGAGCTGGAGAAGCCTGAGAGCAAGTTGTATATATCTCCCCCGCCATCTAAGTGTTTTCAGTGTTGGGGTTCAGTGTTTTTCCTGATGATCCCTTTGCCTTGGTCCAGATGGGCTTGCAAGCTCGGCTTCTTGCTGGATGAGCTCCTTCCTTCCCTATGGAGATGTGGATTTTGGAATGAGATTACTATTGCTACATAGGTCAGGCTGTCCCTGGCCACCCTGCCATTGCACATGTGCTGCCTGTCACTCCAGGCACGGCCACAGTGTGTGTGCCATGGCAGGCACCTTCCTGAGCCACCTCAACACCCCTGTCACCCCTGTGGGGCTGGGGCTGGGGGAGGGAGTCGTTGCCTGCACCCCAGAGGCAGGTACTTAATGAGCACACAGTTAATGAGGGAGAGAGAGTCCAGTGCCAGGGCAGCAGCTCCTGAGACAACCGGGTTAGTGAGGGGGGGAGGGGGCACACTGGCCTATTTTTTGGCTCTTGGCAGTGGAGGAGGGGGGTGTGGAGGGGGTCTATAGGAGCCTGCCATGTTGTGGGGCTGAGAAGGATCAGGACCCCACCCCACTGCCCATCCACACTGACTGGGGGAGCTGTGATCCCTGGTGATGGGAGTGATCAGCTTCCCCTCCACCAGGCTGTTGTCCAGTTCCTGGCACAGGAGCAGACGAGGTTCATTTTGGGATCTGCTGAATCCTTCCTGGTTGCTGCTCCCCAGTTCCAGTGCCTCTGCACCCATTCCCCCATCCCCTCCTCTAACCTCCCATCAATCATGTCCCCCCACTCCACACCCCCAGCTTGGCTCTCTCCAGTCTGGAATTGTGGGTGCCCCGCAGGGTGCTTCGTGTTGGCATCAGTGTGGAGGCGGCGAGGTCATTGTGCTCAGTGACAATTACAGCTGCCAGGCACAGGCGCCCCCACCAGACTGAATGGCCCCAGGATGGATGGGGTCTTGCTGCTGCCCCCTCCTCCTCCTCAATGCAGCTGGGGGCTGCCAATTGCCTGCAGCAGGCTTTAGGGGTTCAAGGGCAGAGTGGGAGGGGGATGCGACACTGCTCCCCGGCGCTGGTCCCCTTAGAGTTGGGTATGGAGGGAAGGTGCAAAGGGGAAAGAGGGGGGCACTGGCTCTGGGGTGCACCAACACATCTGGGGGGGTGTGGGGCACATCCTGCCTGCGTGGCCCAGTCTCTCAGCTCTCGGTGCTGCCTTGGCACAGATTCTCCTGGCAGCTGAGTGGAGGCGAGGAGTGATCCGGCAGTGCTGCTTGGTTCCTGGGTCCTGGGGTGTTTCCACCAGAGCTGGGAGGTGGAGGCACCAAGGAGAACACAGCAGAGTGCATTCCAGGGATCCAGGGTTGCCCATAGGGTGGGCACAATGTGCATGGCCACGGTGGGCAGGGGCATGGCTTGCCTGCTGTTTGGAAGGGGGATTGTGTTCCTGAATTCCTGATCTTGAGATACATCACAGCTGCTCGGTGGGGCGGGGGGACCCACCAGCATCCTCCCAGGGAGCTGGGAGATTATTATGGAGTTATTGGTACCCCAAGGAACGAGTGCTCCTCTGCTTTGCTGGAGGCACTGGGCATCTTTCAGGCTCAGGGTGCCCATGGCTGGGGCGAGCGGTGTCTGGTGTTGAGGCAGCTCTGGGAAGGCTGGTGAGGTAGTGCTGTAGAGTCAGGCTGTAGGGAGGGCTGCCCGCCAAGGGCTGAATCCTGGCCAAAAGAAAAGGAAATCAAGGTAGAGCTGCTGGGCCCAGGCCTGGAAACCTCCCTCTTGCAGCAGGAGGGTGGCATGTATCTGCTGGGCAGTGCATTGTCCAGACTTGACACTGGTGAGGGACTGGAGCATCTCTCATATGGAGGTAGGCTGGGAGAGCTGGGACTTCACTTTGGAGAGGAGATTGTGACCAAGGGTCCTCAGTGATGTGGATCAGTATTTGAAAGGGAGGGTGCAGCAAAGAGGGAACCAGGTTCTTTTCAATGTTGTCTGCCAATGGGCAAAGATGAAAAAATGGGAACTTGAGTCTGAACACAAGAAAACACTGCCTGCAACCAGGGAAGCTGAGCTTGCTCTCATTAGTCAGGGCTCACCAAGCCGGTGCCTGGGGTGTGAAGATAGCCCCAGTGTCACCAGCCGGATGTTTGTGAGGTTTCTCAAGTGCTCTGCTCTCTCCCCGCTCACTTTTTCCATTATGCAAGTGTCACTTTTGCCCATGTGCAGCTGGACAGGGTGGGAGGGCTGTTCCCAACGACAGTGGGGCACAAGGGGCAGCAGGGAACTGTCAAAGGGAGGCTGGCGTGGGATGCCTGCCAGCAGGATGCTTGGGGACCGATGCTGCGGTAGATAGGGAAGCATGACCTCAATTCTAAAAAGCAGCTGCCAGGGGATGGAGGTATAGAGGGGATCGCCTTTCTTCTGGGGGCTACTTTCCTCATTCCTCTCCCTGCCATTAATTCCTCATCCCCTTTCAATGGTCTGAGTGGGGCCTTGTGGCACCACGAAGTGGCATGTCAGGACCGTTGCTGGAATCTCCTTTCAAGCATCCACCCCGCAGTGGGGAGGGATATTTGTGGTCCTGCAGTGGCAGCAGGCTCCATCCTCAGGGTACAGATGAGCCTATTGGGCCATGGCATGCCCTGGGCACCGAGGCCCTCAACTGCTCAGCTGCCTGGTCCCGGAAGAACTCTGCTGTGTCACAAAGCCTGATAAGGTTTCCAACTGACTCCAGCCCATGGGATGCCCAGCAGCTGCTGGTGGCCCCGTGGCTGGGCTGTTTGAGGGCTGCCAGCTCTCCCCTGCTGTCCTGGCACCTGCTGGCTCAGCTGGGGGATGAGCTCTGATGCAACTGGACCCTGGCTTGTTCCCGGTGGGCTGCTGCCTTTGGAGGAGGAGGGTGACTGCCCGGAATGATGCTGGTGCAATGCAAGGTCAGTGTGCTGACAGGTGATCAGTCCTCTCTCCCCTCTCCTGCTCCTGGGTGAGGCTTCGTGTGGTCACAGGGATAAGCATATCCCTTCAGGAGTGGTGTAGGGCTGCCAGCTGGGTGGGCAGACAAGTGTGGTGCTCACCAGCCATATGTGCCAGCATTCCTGAGTAACAACCTTCTTGGCTCTTTGCCAGCAGCTCCTTCGCTGTCCAAGCGCATCCCAGCAGGAAAACCCTCCCGCCCCAGCTGTGGTCAGACCTGGCTTCACAACAGGCTTTTCCCAAGGAGTGGAGGTGGCAGAGTTGGGAGGGTGAGGTGGCAGAGCAAAGCAGTATCCTGGGGCTGAGGGAAGGGCTGGCATTTCAGGGTGCACCCTGGCCTGGAAGGAGCCCTGCTGGAGTGTGGTCCTAGAGGGCGGTGAGCTCCCCTGGGCTATGCTTCAAGCCCCCCTGCTTGTGCCAAGCCCACACCAGCCTGTGACATGATGGCCCCTGGGGACCAGCCCAGTCCTGGCAGGGCACGTTACTGGTGGCCCACCATCCTCCCTGGGCCATTTCTAACTGTGTCCTCTCCAAGGCCCCACTGCCACTGCCATTCCAGCTGCATCTGAGCTGGAGGTGGCAGTTAGTCCACAGACCCTGTGTGGTTTCATTCTTGCCTTTGCCTCCTCACTCTGCTTCTCTAGGATACCCCTGGTGCTGGGTACAACCCAGGTGGTGCTGAGTCCCCTGGGCTGCAGAAAGCAGGGAGGGACCTCAGGATGGGGCAGTGGAGTGCTGAGGCAGAGCCCCACAGAGAGGAGCTGGTCTTGGGTGGTTTTTTGGGTAGGTTGCACATGTCTCTGGACATTGTTACACCATGTTGCTGCCTCTGTTGCTGGTATGGGAACAGTGCTGGCTTTGCTGAGGCTCCCTGCAGTGCTGCCTCGGTCTCTCCAGACAGAAAAGCCGTGGTCAGGGTGGGTGGAGAGACTTGGGCTTGTTCTGAGGTTTGGGTAGCACAACGTGCTTGCAGCTGTGCAGTGGCCAGTGCAGAGCTCACAGCTCAGTGGATGGGTGCTGCCAGTATCCCCAAAAACTCTTCAGGAAGAAAAGGCAGTGCCTGTGCTGCAGGTGCTGAGCTCTGGCTCCTAAGAGCTCTAGGGTACCTGATAGTCACATGCTATAGGGGACTGTGTTATTGTGGTGACTCTGCAGATGGGTCCTGGACAGGGGTAATGCCACCCTAGCATGGCCCAATCCACCCTTGCTATCCCCACCCCTTTCCTGTTTGCAGAGGGGAAATGCTGGGCTCGCTCAGCCATGCCTGCTGCAGTGCAGCTTCCCATTGCATGGCCATACCTGCTGCTGGCTTTGGCCATTGAGTGCCTCTCAGGTCTCCTCTAATTCCCTGTGCCAAAAGCAGGGATCCAAAAACACGGAGCCACTTGGGAACTCCTCCCAGCACGGAGCAGCACCAGGTGCTACTGGCTGTGACCCATGGACAAAAAATTGGGTATGTGGGAGGCTCACCCCAGTGAGAGCCTGAAATAGCCCTCTGGCTGCATTCATGTGCCTGCCCAGGCAGTATGGGGCAGCCAGGTTCCAGGGCTCATTTAGGAGAGGGGGCCTGCCTCATTTTCTGCTGGGAGGGGTTTGGCTGACTGTCCCCACGCTCGCACCCACTGAACCTGTACCCCATGGCATGAGCACCAGGAGTGATGGGAGTGTGGATGGGCAGCCGCTGGTGTGAGGGGTTGTGCAGCAAGATGCCCAAAGCAGCCCTTGAGGGTAGGCGTGGGGAGAGGTGCCCCCTTAGCTTCTCTGTAGTAGCTTTGCTGCCCCACGCGGCAATGCTGAGCATTAGTCTGCACTGGGGAGTTACTGAGGCATGCTCCCCCTTAGCCATGACACTGGGGACGTTGTAAGACTCTGATGGTTGTTGTGGTGAAGGTGTGGGAGATTCCTAAGAGCAGCTACTTAAGAGCCTTTCAGGTTCTGCCCTACCCTGGGCTAGTGCAGTGTGGGCACCTGCGTCCTGTCCCTGGAATGGCCGGGACTGTGGCATTCTAGGTACCCGTGATACCGTGTTGCTGCTCTGTCAGGAGCTGCTTCTGGGGATGTTTCAGCTCCTTCACATTGCAGGAGAAGGTGCTGCCTTCCTGGGCAGCCATCCTTGCTGAATCCTGCCACCCCCGTGGCCCTGCAGGAAGGCAGAGCTGAGCCCCCTTGCCCTGCTTACCTCCAGCCCTGAGCCGCCATCAGGGACCTGCCTCTTCTCCCTTCTCCCTGTCATCTTGTTCTCCTGCTCCTCCCTGTCACAGCTCCCCACGCTGCCCCTCGTTGTCACACACTGCCTGTCCTTTGCAGCAACGGCAATGACTGCAGCAAATGCAGTGCCTGCACCTGGCATGTGCAGCCAGGTGTGGAGGTGGCCTTTGTGGCCGGTTCCCACCTGGTCGTGGCTGGACCCTGTCTTGTCCGCTGCTGGCATGGGACAAGGACTGCTAGAGTGCATGGTTTGTGTGTGGATCTGGGGTTCACAGCTGGATCCTGCTGGAAAGCCACGCTCCCCTTGCTGCTCTGGGCTCTCTTGAAGCTGAGAAGCCAGGGAGGGGATGAAGTGTGTCCCAGAGTGATGGCACTGGGGACAACGGGGCTGTTTGAACCTGTACTGACAGTCATAGGCATTGTGGTGATTCACCACAGCCAAACTCTGCGCTGGTCCTGGGAAGCAAAGCATTGATGGAGAGTGATAAAGGCTTAAAACGTCCCGCTTCAAACTGCAAGCTGGAAGAGAGCTGGGAACATCACTGTGCACGATGGGTCAGACATTTGATGGTTCAGAGCTGTGGGGCAGTGGATTAAAGCTGAGGCCCGAGGCTGGTGTGTTTGCAGGCTGGCGAGTGCCTGGGTGCCACCTCTTTGCAGCATATGGGCTGGGCATGGGAGTGTGGAGCCCTGGGGCCATGGTTGCCTCGCTGTGCCCTCTGTGCCCAGTTCTAATTTGCCCTTAAATGTGGCATGTCATCATGTGCTGGGATTGGATACAACCGCTGTGGCAGCTAATTGCAGAGGAGCAGCTGAGCGGGGCTGCCGGCGGTGTTCAAAGAAGATACAATCAAAGATGAGGCAGTGCCAGAGCATCTCTGCCACCCCACTCAGCACAGGCTCGTAGCCACGTTGCAAACACTAATTAATTGAGTCTTGTAAACACCGCTGCGAGGAGAGTAAATATTGGCAGGTGCTGCGGTTCTGGGAGGGCAGAGGACGGGCAGCCAGGCTGCAGTGATGTGCTGGGCTGCAGGGGATGCTCTGCCCACTGCAGGCTGCCCTCAGCTCCAGGTTGTCCCTTCCAGGGGCTGTGGGGCTGGACAGGGTGGGCTCCACTCTGGCTGTCTGCTCCCTAACCCATCTGGGGCCACAGTGCCGAGGTAGTGCTGCCTCTGAGATGCAGTGCTGGTGCCTATGAGGTGCTTGTGTCCCCTCCAAAGGAGCTCTCCTGGCCCTGGCTTTGCCCTTGGCTTCAGGGGAGCTGCAGCAGGTTGAGGCTCTTGAGACACTGCCTTGGGAATGGGGAGGAAGTGTCAGCAGTGGAGGCCTCTGTGTCACTGGCATCCTGCATCTGCCAGCCCTGCCACGCCCAGCAGCATCCTTCCTGATCAGAGGGACTGCCCAGTGGATGGTGGGCATGGGACACAGTTTGCCATCCAGCACAGAGTGAGCCCCACAATGCCCCATCTGTGCTCCAGGGGACTCAGGGACTGGTGTCACAGGGGAATGTGGTGGCTTTGGGGATCCTGGGGGACGGCAGTAGCTCAGGACACTGTGGTCTCTGCAGAAAAGCGTGAAGGAGGGGCTGTTGCTGAAGCAGACAAGCTCCTTCCAGAGGTGGAAGAGGCGGTACTTCAAGCTGCGGGGCAGGACACTCTATTATGCTAAGGATGCCAAGGTAGGCTGGGGGGGCTTCCAGCACACTCAGCCAAGGGGGCATAAGCCTGCCAGCCCACGAGGGGACAGAGATTCTCTGGTGGATTTGGGCTCTGTTTTCTCCCTTGCAGTCTCTTATATTTGACGAGGTGGACCTGTCTGATGCAAGCGTGGCTGAGACCAGCACCAAGAACATCAACAACAGTTTCACGGTGAGGGAGGTGTGGGGCTACCCGTTGCACCCCATGGAGACCTCACGGGGAGGCACCACAGAGCCCCCTTATCCCACGGAGCCCTGGGGTGCCCCATTGCATGGCCTCATGCTGCTGGAGGTGGTACTGGCATGCCAGGGTTTGCTGGGGGCTGTGCTGGGTGCTGGCTGGCCTGGCAGTGGCCTCGCGGGAGGACGTGGGGATGGTGGATGTTGCAGGTGATCACACCATTCCGGAAACTCATCCTGTGTGCGGAGAACCGGAAGGAGATGGAGGATTGGATCAGTGCCCTGAAGTCTGTCCAGAAGTGGGAGATCCATGAGGTGATGTGGACAGAGGGCTGCGTGGGTGTGTGTCTGTGGGTGGGTACCCCTGTGAGACGCCTTTGGCTACCAGGCAAGAGCTGCTGCCCCTCAGGGAGGAGAGGATTTGAGCTGGGGAGATGCTGGGGGCCAGGAGGGAGGGAGAGCATGGCGAGGGTCCCAGGCACTGACGGGGCAGGGCTGTGCCTCCCAGCAGGCCACGCAGTTCAACATGGAGCACTTTTCGGGCATGCACAACTGGTACGCCTGCTCCCACGCCCGCCCCACCTTCTGCAACGTGTGCCGTGAAGCCCTTCCAGGGGTCACCTCCCATGGCCTCTCCTGCGAAGGTCAGTGCCAGGGTCCTGCTGGGGAGTGGGCAGGGACTGGGATTGGGACAGGGCACCCTCCTGAGGCTGGGTCAGAGCAGGAGGAGTGCAGGGTGATGCCCGTCGGCTGCCATCCCCAGATGTGGAGAGGTTTGGGGCCAAGGCCGTGCATCCCATGGGGACCTTCCCCGCTCCTCGCTGTTTCCCCCCGTGCAGTCTGCAAGTTCAAGGCACACAAGCGCTGCGCCGTCAGAGCCACGAACAACTGCAAGTGGACAACCCTGGCCTCCATCGGCACTGAAATCATTGAGGATGAGGATGGGGTAAGAAGGGCAGTCCCCATCAAGGATCCTGGCAGGACAGAGCCATCAGCACAGCTGGCCATGCTATGCCCAAATCAGGGAGCAGGAAGGTCCCTGATTGCTGTCCCCTGCACCTCTGGGCTTGGCTCTGCAGGAACATCATTTAGGGACACCTCCTCTGCCACCCTCCATCAGGATCCCTTAGTGCTCTCCAATGTCTAGGCCACCCTCAGACATTTTCTAGGGACACCTCTGCCCTGCCCTGCTTGCTGGCAGCTGCAAGGGGCCAGGCAGGCAGGGACGAGAGGGCACAGGAGAGGTCCCAAGCCTGCCTTGCCCTGCTGTGGGGCATCATTCCCTGCTCACCCCCTCCATGGTGCCTGGGGAAAGGGGTGACCTATGACACTGTCCCTCAAGCATGCTGGCTGCCCATCTCTGCAGGTGGCCATGCCCCACCAGTGGCTGGAGGGGAACCTGCCCGTCAGTGCACGTTGTGCCGTCTGCGACCGGACCTGTGGCAGCGTCCGGAGGCTGCAGGACTGGCGCTGCCTCTGGTGCAAGGCCATTGTAAGGATGTACCCATCCCCGTCCCCAGCCCTCTCCTGGCACAGACAGCACTTCCTCGCTGGGGCTGGGGACTGCAGTGTTGCGTCCTGTGGCTTTGGTTATGCAGGTGTCCCTGTATTCCCAGGTTCACAGTGCCTGCAAGGAGCTCCTTGGCAAGAGGTGTCCCCTGGGCCAGTACAAAGTGTCCATCATCCCACCGACTGCCTTGAACAGCATTGATTCAGATGGTGAGTCATGGAGGGCATAGGGTTGGGCTGGCAGGGGAAGACAGGCTGTTTTGAAGAGGACTCTGATCCCTCTGAGTGTCTCTGCAGTCTTTGGCTTATGGCACCATACCTGTTTTGTGGGGCACCAGGAGCACCACTATCAGTAGTCTCCAGAGTCAATGCCCCTCTCTTGGTTGAAGGCAGCTTGTTGCCTTGTTCTCCACCCTGCAGCTGCAGCAGCATCCTATGGGCCTTGGGGTGGCATTTCCCGGGTGCATGTGGCTCCTGCCAGGCCACCTCTCACAGTGGCTCCAGTCACAATCTCTCTGTGATAGGGTCAGCAATGCCCCTGTGCCCCTGATGAAGGCTGCCCTCTGTTGCACTCTAATGGTTCAGCAGCTTGCAGGGTAGAATGAGGCTCTTGCTTGGGCTATTTCCCAGTACCTGAATCTCGGCTGTTTTTTCTGTAGTGCGCAGCACAGCTTTGCCCTGGCATGGGGCATTGTGGGCAGAAGCCATGCAGAGCCTGTGGGGACGTCCCCCACTGCCTCCCTCTCCCAAGGGGCCCAGCTGGCCTCCGCTAAGCAAAATCTGTTCTTCTCCTCCGGATATTTCTTTCTTCGTTCTTTAATGTTTTTCACCACTCAGCTCAGCCGGTGGCTCATCTGCCTCTCGTTACTCATTGGGATGCTGTCAGGGTAACCATCACGCGGTTCCTCCTCATCTCCAGAGCCTTGGCTGCTGGTGGCTGATCCCCAGCAGTATCTCTGCCCTGTCCTTTTCCAGCAGCCCAGCCAGCTATGGCTGTGACTGCTGCCCACCCAGATGGGCTCTGCTACCATGGGAGCAGCCCAATGAGGCCTCAGCCCCCCCTTGTCCTGCCACGCTGTCCCGCTACGGCATATGGGTGCTGCTGGCAGCGGGCTTTTCCGCTCAGCCCACGCTCTGACTCAGCAGCCCTCAGTGCTTTGTGTTGCCAGTCTGATCTGCTCAGCTGGGAGTAGAGATGGAGCCATGCCCAGGCCAGGAGGGCGTGGGCTGTGGGGATGTTGCCTCCACTGTGGTGGAGGTGCTGGGGATCTGAGGGCAACGGCTGTTGGGCCGGTGCCAGTGGCAGCAATGCCTGTTGCATTCCCTGCCACAGCATCACCAGGTCTGCCAGACACCAGCCTGCGGACTGGGATGGCCAAGATGTGCCTGGGGTGGGTGTGGGCTCTGGGCCAGCTATCAATCCTCCTCTGCCTTGAGCACATTTCATTCCCCATCTCATTTCTTTAAAAGCACAGTGCTTCCTCTTCCCTCTGCCCTTCACCATCCCCTGGGCACCCTGATCACAGTTCCTCCTTCCCCAGTACCCCACAGGTCAGGCACAGCGCCGTCGGGGTGTCCACATGGCCTCTGCTCTCCTGAGGTGTCTGTGGGGAGTGGGAGCCAGGACTCACATGTTTGGGATTGCTGCAGGTTTCTGGAAAGCCACCTGCCCCTCGACCTGCTCCAGTCCTCTCCTGGCCTTTGTCAACTCCAAGAGTGGGGACAACCAGGGAGTCAAGTTTCTGCGCAAGTTCAAGCAGTTCCTCAACCCAGCCCAAGTGTTTGATCTCATGAATGGGGGCCCACATCTGGGGTAAGCACTGGCCTGGGCACCTCAGGATGGACTTGGCGGGGTCGTGGCGGGCACCTGGCACAGCCCCCAGCCCCCCTCTCCTTGCCCCCCACCCAGGCTGCGCCTCTTCCAGAAGTTCTCCACCTTCCGGATCCTGGTGTGTGGGGGGGATGGCAGCGTGGGCTGGGTGCTCTCTGAGATCGATGCCCTTGGCCTGCACAAGCAGGTGAGTGGGAGTGTCTGTCATTTTTGGCACAGGCTGGCACCAGCGCCAGGCCTCCAACCCTGTGTGCCTTGAGGTGCTGTGAGTGATGGGCAGGATGGAATTGGGGGTGTCACAGGTGCCCCAGGGAGCTGCTCTGAGGCTCCCCTGGGCCCTGTCCCTCCCACAGTGCCAGCTGGGTGTCCTGCCCCTGGGGACTGGCAATGACCTGGCGCGGGTCCTGGGCTGGGGCAGCCTGTGTGACGATGACACCCAGCTGCTGCAGATCCTGGAGAAACTGGAAAGGGCCACCACCAAGATGCTGGACCGGTGAGCATGGCATAGGACATGTGCCCTTCTGCCACCCTCCTGCCTTGGCAGCTCCCAGGCAGCCCGTCCTGGTTCCCTGCCTGTCCCTGTGTCAGAGGGCTGGAGGTGGCAGACAGCCATGGTCTCTGCTTGGCAGGTGGAGCGTGCTGACTTATGAGGCCCCCAAGCAGAGTCCCACAGCTCTGAAGGAGGAGGAAAATGGGGACTCCAACATCCAGGTGGGAACTGCTGGCATTTGAGGGTTTGAGATGGGGAGGACAGGCTGGAGGGCAGGTTCCTGTTCAACCTGTCAGCCAATTTGTGGACACACGAGGCGGGATTGTACGGGGAGAGGTCATGTGGGGGGTCCCTAGGGATTTGGGCTGCAAGGGGGCTGGCAGCATGCAATAAAATGAGCCTGGCATATCTCAGCCTGGCATGTTGGGAGCAGGCAGCAGGTGAGGTAGACCTCACCTGCCACTGGCCAGTTGTTTTGAACTCTTTTGCCTTTTGCCTCAGTTTCCCTCCTGCTGTAGCTGAGCATCACCTCTGCCTGGTGGCATGGACATAGCTGCCCTTTGGGGCTGGGGAGCAGGCTGAAAAAGGGCTGTTCATCCCCAGTCTAGGGCCAGCTGGGAAAGGCTCTATCCTCAAGTGGGGCACGCAGCAGGGTGGCAGGGGCTCCAGCTGTTTTCCCCTGTGTCCCCCCAGGCCCAGATCTCCCATTATGCCGACTCTGTTGCCTTCCACCTGGCCAAGATCCTGGAGTCAGACAAGCACTCAGTGGTGATCTCCTCTGCAAAGTAAGGACAAGGCTGTTGATAGGGGTGCTTGCTCCCTTGCTGGGCTGGGGCATGTCCTCAGGAGCACTGCACTCCTCTTGTTCAGGCTGTCCAGTGTGGCCACCAGCATGGCAGATAATCCTGGCACTGCCCCTCTGTGGATGTTATCCCAGCAGTCCCCCTGGCTGGCACCATGTCCAGCTGGCTGTGCTGTGCCTCTCTCTACCTCCTGCTGTTTTCCTCGGCAGGTTCCTCTGTGGCACTGTCAATGATTTTGTGGCTGAGGTTGGCCGTGCTTACAAGAGGGCAACAGAGAACAAGCAAGAGGCTGAGCTGATGGCACGGAAGGTGGGTTGCAGGGGGGCTGGAGAGCTGGGGCAAGATGGTAGCACAGCCTCAGAGCAGAGGAGGGGCTTGTGGTGGCCGCTCTGGAGGGCTGTGACCTTGCTGTGTGCCATGTTTGGGGTGCCCAAGCATGGGGTCTCCAGGTGCTTGGGGGTTCCTTGGCCACTCAGAGTGCCCAGGGAACACCCAGAACTGGTAGGGGCCAGCAGCTCATGCCAGGTGCTGAGCAGGGCGAGTGTCCCACAGTGCGCCATGCTGAACGAGAAGCTGGACTCGCTGGTGCGGGAGCTGAATGAGGAGGCTCAGGCCATCATGGTCCCTGAGGGAATGGCACAGGCCACCCCTGCTGATGCTAAGGACCAGGAGAAAGGTGACAGCTTCAACCCCAGCCCCGTGCCTCGCATCTTCAAATCCAAGGAGCAGCTCATGCTGCGGGCGAACAGCCTGAAGAAAGCCCTGCGGCAAATCATTGAGCAGGCGGAGAAAGGTGAGGGGGTGGTGGGGGCTGGCACCTCCCCTGTTGCTGCAGCAGCCTGGCACAGGCTGTGGAGCTACCATGGGTTGGTGCTGGAACCATGCCTTAGTTTCCTGTTGGAATCCTTTGGATGGCAGCTGTGCTGTGCAGTCCAGGAGCATCAGCCCTTCTCTGATGCTCGATGTGGTTAAGGGAGATCCTCGCTGCCGGCAGAGCTGCCACTCGGCCCTGCCTGGCACAAGCCCTCAAGGCTGGCCTGGGGAGGAGGCACAGGGCCGTGGGGCTGCCCAGACTCCCTGTCATGCCCCTCTTTGCATCCAGCTGTCGATGAGCAGAACAAGCAGACCCAAGCCTACCAGGGCAGTGCGGGCGCCAGCAAGGACAGCTCAGAGGAGCTCAGCAAGGAGGAGGAAAGGCTCAGTAAGATGCCAGTGGGGCACATGCCTTTGTGTGAGGGCATGGGAGTGAACTGTGGGATGGGCTCAGGCTGAGAGCCCATGCAGCAGCTATTTCCCTCTCCTCGGTGTCCAGGCTCCCGGCGAGTGACAGTGACCTCGGCATCTTCCTCCATCATCCTGGACCGGCCAGACACCTTCGGCAGCTTGCAGTTCCCTGAAGACCCCAGCACCATGTGAGTTGGGGGTTCTGCCTGCCCGGGGACCTTGGCCCACCCTTGCTGCCCCTCACAGAGTGGGACCACAGTGCCTCTTGGAGGTGGCTGCTGGGTCAGCTTCAGCCCACCGGTGTGGTGTCCCTGGTGCCGGGCCCTCCCTGGCCCAGCAGTGCCCGTGATGGGGGATTCTGTCTGTAGCTGGTGCAGGATCTCTCCCTGATGCTTGGTGCTCAGGGCTCCCCCCTGCCCAGGGCAGGCAGGTCCTGGGTGTGCTGTGGGTGTCCTGCCATGGGGACTGAGGGGACTGCAGCCATCCTTGCTAGCTTTGGCCAGGCTTCCCAGAGCCAGTCCATCTGGGAGCTCATGCTGCCGCTCCAGCAGATGTTACACCCCATCCTCTGGTGCCAGTCTGCAGCTGTCCCCCAAGCCGCTGCCTCTGTGTGCTGCTTTTAGCCACTTCTCGGAGAAGTGCGTCATGAATAACTACTTTGGCATTGGCCTGGATGCGAAGATCTCTCTGGAATTCAACAACAAACGGGATGAGCACCCCAAGAAATGCAGGTTGGCTGGAGTTCCCCCTTATTTCCCTCAGGCAAAATATGTACCACTGGCTCTCTTGCCTGCACCAGAAGGGACTGTGAAGATGCTGGGAGCCATGGAAGTTGCTTGGCACTACTGTGTAGGGAAATCCTGCCTGCAGCAGGTTTTCCACCTGCACCCAGAGCTGGGATGCACACCCATGGGTGGGCAGCAGGCTTCAAACACCCCAGGAAGGGTGAAAACAAGAGGGTTTGGTGGGATTTACCCTCTGCACCTGGATAGAGGGACATTGCTATGCTGTCATGGAAGGGTGCCATATGCTGCAGCATGGGTCTCCTGAGAGGCAGCAGGCAGCCCCCCTCCTCAGGAAGTGGGGAAACTGAGGCAGGGCCCAGCTGGCTCAGCCCAGAGCCCTGGGGAGGCTGTATAGCCCACGGCAGGCAGTGGGGAGCCCACAGCCCCTCGCCTGTCCCACTTTGCCCCACAGCAGCCGCACCAAGAACATGATGTGGTACGGGGTGCTGGGCACGAAGGAGCTCCTGCAGCGCACCTACAAGAACCTGGAGCAGCGGGTGCAGCTGGAGGTATGGAGCTGAGGAAACAGGGGTAGGGCAGGGGGGGTGGCATTGCAGCGGCCCCCCAGGCTCAGCGCTCTCTTGCAGTGTGACGGGGTGCCCATCTCGCTGCCCAGCCTGCAGGGCATAGCTGTTCTCAACATCCCCAGCTATGCTGGGGGCATCAACTTCTGGGGAGGCACCAAGGAGGACAATGTGAGTGCCAGTGCCGTGAGGTGGGTTGGAAGGGCATGATGTCCTTCTCATAGTCCCAGGAAACCCCAGGGCTGGGGTGCCCCTGCGCTGGGCACAGAAGGAGATAAAAATTGGGTCCTAGAATTGAGCCCATTTTGGAAGTCTCACTTGTACTTGTCCTCTACAGAACTTCGGGGCTCCATCCTTCGATGACAAGAAGCTGGAGGTGGTGGCTGTCTTTGGCAGCATCCAGATGGCCGTGTCTCGGGTTATCAACCTCCAGCACCATCGCATTGCACAGGTAGGGGCAAGGCAAAGCAAGGCAAGGCAGAGAGCTTTTGTACACGGTGCCGGCAGGCTCTTCAGCCAGAGGTGCAGAGCCAGTCACGATGCCAACCACGGGCTGTCCGCCCCACAGTGCCGCGTGGTGAAGATCACCATCCGCGGGGACGAGGGTGTCCCTGTGCAGGTGGATGGAGAGGCCTGGATCCAGCCCCCTGGTGTCATCAAGATCCAGCACAAGAACCGAGCCCAGATGCTGACGAGGGACCGGGTGAGCTTGGGGTGCACAGCAGGACCGTGCTGGGACACAGAGAGGTGTGACAGGCTCAGAGGAGCCATGTCTGTCCCCTGCAGGCATTTGAAAGCACCCTCAAGTCCTGGGAGGACAAGCAGAAGGGGGAGAGCTACCGAGCAGCCACCCGGCCACGGCTAAGCTCCCAGCAGTCCATGGAGTACCTGACCGAGGAGGAGAACAGCCTCTTGCAGCAGGTCTCACGGGTTGCCGAGACCCTCATTGCCAGGTCAGACTGTGGGAAGTGGGATTTGGTGGGCACAGCGAACGGAGAGCTGTGCTCTGGCCACACAGAGCTACCTGCCAAGCCCTGGAAATCCTGGGCAGCTCCAGCTGCTGTCACTTGCAGGATCCATGAGGCAGCCACGGCTCACAAAGCGGTAGAGCAGGAGCTGGCACATGTGGTCAATGCCAGCTCCCTGGCACTGAGTGAAGCCCTCTCCAACAAAGCTGCTGGCACCTCAGAGGTGAGCTGGGGTTGGAAGTGTAAGGCAGCATCCTTCACCCAGCCTCTCTGGGGCCCTGCTGCTCAAGGGGTTACCCCTCTGTGTCCCACAGTTTCTCAGCAGGAATGTGGCTGTAGAGGTGGTGCTGAGCATCAAGGAGCTGTATGCTGAAACCAGAGCATTCCTGGAAGGGAAGGCGGTGAGTAGGGACCTGGAGAGCACCCAAAACCCCACAGTGGAGGGGCCTGTACCCTTGACTGGTACCTCTGTGAGTGGCATCAAGTCTGGGGATGGTCTCTTTACCCCACAGCTGGACTCGCCACAGGAGGAGGAGGCACTTCATGGTCCCCTGAATGTGTTGGGCCAGGAATTGCAGCGGTTGCTGGACATCCACTGGCTGGGCCCCATTGCCCACCCTGCTGAGGAGGTGGGTGCACAGGGATCAGGCGTCCCTGGAGAGCTGTAACACCCCACTCATCCTGGCTTCCTGCAGGAAGGGGCTGGCAGCTCCAACAAAGGCAGCTTCAAGCTTCGCCTCAACATCCCCAAGCCCAGGAAGGAGAAGGACAAGCTGCAAAAGCAGAAGGCCAACAGCACGCTCCCAGGTAAAGCAAGCAGTGTGCCAGGAAGAGAGAGGTGTATCCCATACTGGTAGGGAACCCCCTTTGCTGACAGCCTCCTGTCCTGGGCATGCTGTGGAAGGACCCTTGGGAAGGGGGACAGGGCATGTTCTGGCTGCCTGGGGATGTGACCTGTGTCACCCATAGCCCCTTAAAGCTTACTTTTTCTGCTATCAGACACATGGAGCCCCCCAGCCCTGTAACTCCACTGCAAGGGGCAGAAGGGGGTTATGGTACAACTCAGCCCTTTGGGTAAGTCCCTCACCCAGGGCTGGGGGTCTTGTCGAGGGGGGAGCAGCTCAGATGTTCCGTAAGTAAGCTAAGGAGAGGAGAGACCTCTTCAGCCTGAGCCTGCTGCAGCCTCTGGTCCTGCTGGAGCCAAGGGTGGGAGGGATACTGGCTGCTGGCTGCCTGCCCTGCTGCGTCTGGCTGCCTCTGCAGGCCCCAGGCCACCTCTGTGGTTTTCCTCCCTGCTAGCAGACAAGTGGGGCTCCGAGGAGGTGGCAGCTTGGCTGGAAGCGCTCGGTTTAGGGGAGTACAGAGACATTTTTGTTCGGCATGACATCCAGGGCTCAGAGTTGATCCTGCTGGAGAGGAGAGACCTGAAGGTACAACCCCCTTATGCCTCGTGAGGGATGCCCAGCCCTAGGGAGCATGGTGTCCTCCATCCCTCCTTTCCCCATCCCTCCTGGTGGCAGGGCAAAGGCGGGTGCTGACCGTACACCTGGCCCTGCAGGGCTGAGCTTGCGCAGCTTGCACATGGGGGCTGGAAGCAGGGGAGGGGCTGGCCCTGGTCCTCCAGCTTGCAAAGCTCCATACACCTGCCCAAAGCAGGATCAACAGCACCCTGCCCGCTCCTGCATCCAGGCATGGGGACATGCTTGTAAGAGGATGAAGGGCTCCAAGCAATCACTGTGCTCCAGCAAGGAGAGCATGGGGAACAGGGCCATGCAGCCTCATCCTCTGTCCCCTGCAGCTTCCCCACCACTGAGAGCCCAGGGCTGGCCTCTGCAAGTACATCAACATCCTTCTCTCCTTCCTGCAGGACTTGGGGATCACCAAAGTGGGCCACATGAAGAGGATCCTTCAGGCCATTAAGGAGCTCAGCAACCTGCCCTAGGCTGGCAGTGGGGCAGCAGCCCAGCCCGGGTGCTGCCCCCAGGGACCAGAGGGTGGGTAGTGGAACAGGTCCCTGTCCTGCCCCGTGTGTGTGGAGCCCCCTTCCTGCTTGCCTGGCTTTATCTGTCTGTCCCCAGTGTCCCTGGAGCCACTGCTTCTCCCCAAGCCTGTGGGACTGGAGACACTAAAGCAGAGGTCTAATGCCATAGGTGATGTGGTGTGACCACCAGTCCCACCCCAACAGTCACTACAGGAACTGGGGCCAAAGCAAAGTTTCCCCTTCCCCCCCCCGCCCCCACCGTGGGTATTTAAGCTGTGTAAATATTCAGAGAGAAGATACTTCTTGCTGCTGCTTGTGTAGTGTCATTACTAAGGGGAAGGGGAGGGGTGAGGAGAAGGGAATCCCTCTCCAGTCTTCACCCCTTAGAGCTCCCTGCTCTCACATCATGCAAAACCCCCAACTCTGCTCTTACCCTTGCTTAGGGGAAGCAGAGGGCCAGGGCTCAATCTCCAGTGCCAGCACGTACAAGCAGATTTTATTAACAAACACATTTTATTAACAGTTACACGTCTTTTTTTCCCCCACACACACTTTTTTCCAGTTAAAATTACTATTATTTATGTACATGGTAGCCCCTGGCCAAGGGTGCCCCGTTATTTACAGTCCTATTTACAGAGTAGGGCTAGCATCGAGTGAGTGCCTCCTCAAGCTTGAGCATGTCCATGGGGGGGAGTTTGGCCACTTCAAAGAAGATCCTGGAAAGAACATGTTTGCTTAGAGCACAGCCACAGCCCTAACACTCCTTCACCAGTGCTTCCAGCTCCCCACAGAGCCCCAGGGGCTGTGCTGGTGGTGCCACCCCCCGGCCCCATGACACTGACCTGTGCGAGTACTTGCTGCGCACAGTGTTGAGCTTGTCACGGGGCTGGTACGTGAGCAGGAAATTCAGCCTCTTCACCAGGGGATGCAGTTCCTGGGCATTGTACCCACTGTAGTATTCTAGTGTAGGGGTCTGCAAGGAGACAGTAGATCCTCTCAAGGGGCAGGGCAGCCATCATCTTCCCTCTCCAGCCCTCCAGATATGATCCATAGCTCTGGCTCACCCCACCCACCAAGTCCATTGCCTCCCACACCTCTGTGGTGCCTCAGCAGGGATAGCACTCACCCATCCCCCAAGGCTCTTCATGGTGAGTGCCAGCAGCAGGCAGCTGGCAGCCAGCTTTGAGGGGCTCTCACGGGCATAGTCGTACTCCTGCAGTGTCATCTCGCAGAGGAAGCGGGCCAGTGTCAACGTCTCCGTGGTGGCACGGGCACACTACAGGTGGTGGGCAGGGAAAGGCTCAGCCTTTTGAGCAATGCTGCTCCCCTCCCTAGCGTTTTTGGGATCTACAGTGCTGCCCCTGGGGCACAGGACAGAGACCCCACATCCCACCACAGATCAGCATCCTCAAACCTCAAGGGAGTCTGGACAAACCCTTCTTGGTGCCAACTGAGAGCCTCTAAAGCCCTGGAGGTGCATGTCATCACCCCATGCAGCCAACACAAGGGGTTCCTGGAGGTAACTGGATGCCAGCCCACGCTCCAGCTGCACTTACCTTGGCAAAGCGCCGCAGGAAGCGGTAGGCAATGGGGATGTTGATGTCGAAGTTGAGGGTGCGGAGGATGCTCATCTCCATAGCAAGGAGCTCCTCCCGCTTGTAGGCATCATCACAGATGTAGAGGAAGTCATCCACACATGGTGGGCACCGCTCCTGCCAGGGCACGAGTGCTCAGCACCCCAAAGGGGGCTCCATTCTGGCCCCACTAGGGCGATCCCACCCATCCTGTAGGCCCTGTAGGGGTTCATATGCTGCTGGACCCTGCTAACAAACACCCCATGAAGCTTGTGTTATGCCCCAGCTTGAACTCCACACTTGCATGAGGTGAACTCATGTGGCCTGAGCTGTCTGCAGAGAAGAGAGGAGGCAGGACTCAGCCCACCATGACTGGGCTCATAGCCCTTAGGATGGGACAGGGGAATACAAGCACATCACCAGTTCTCAAGACAGTGGCCTGGCACTGCAGGGACCTGGCCTTCTCCAAAACCCCATGGAGACCAGGAAGGCACAGCCCCTTCTGCCTCTGCACCCAGGACAGCATGTAAGGAATTACCTCAAATTTGGAGGCAATGAGGATGGCAGTGGAGCCAATGAGCTGCAGCTTCTCCCTCATGCTCACCACCTCCACCAGGTAGTGGTCCACCAGCTTCACAGCCAGGTACAGTGTTTCATGGTTCAGCTCAAAGTTCTCCTATAAGGATGCAGGTGGGGTGCAGAACAGGGTGTCAGGCAGAAGCTAAGCCTGCCCAGCTCCCTACAGCTCTCACAGCAGCCAGGATGCCCATGGACCAGGCTCACAGGGAGGGGTATTGGTAGCTCAGGGAGGGGGAAGATCCACTTTGCACTGGGGATGCTCACAAGAGCTCCTGCCAGCACACTGAGGTCCAATGTGACAAAGGTAGCATGAGGGGCTGCTCTGCAGAAGGCCAAGACTGCTCACCTGCACCTCCACCATCCAATCCACAAGGATGGCACGCATGTCCACAGTGATATCTGGTTGCCTCTCCATGTAGTCAGGAAGTATGAATTTCTCCTGTCAAAGAACCAGCTGTCAGAGACTGGACAGACATCCTGCCTCAAACAAGTCCATTCCCACACTGTGCAGCCTCTGCGAGGTGCTCAGAGCCTCTGGGCAGTGGGTGGCCCTGCCCACACAGTAGCCCTTCCCCATAGAGGGCTGCCACCCACGCTGGAGTAGCGGTGCCCACCTCTCTTTCCCGCATGTATTCAAAGATGTCCTTGGCATACTCTGCGTTGGCATAGGGGTCACTCAGATACTCCTTGTCAATGTCCTCCACTGGTGGTACCTGCTGGGATGGAGGAGGCAGCAGTAAGGGGAAAGCCCTCAGTTCTGTGTGTGTCAGTCACCCCACGAGGGCAAGGCTGCTGCCCCTCTGCATCCCCTTTCCTACCTGCCCTCATCACCCTGCAGCCCCTGCCCCATTCTTTCCCATGGAAGAATTCTTGAAGGGCGATGGTGGAGAGCTTTACCCTCCTCCCCACCTTCCTATCACATTGCCCCAAGTCTCTCTAAGATCCAGAGCACTGCCTGGTGTCCCAGTATCACCAGTGGAAGCTACAGACCAGTGTCATGAAGATGAGCCTGGGGCCACACTGCAGCCTAGGGTTCCTACCGTCTCCTTGGGGGGCTTCAGTTCCTGCACAGGCAATGGCTTCTCTGGCACAGGATCCACCTCAGGCTCTGCAGGAGCTGTTGGGGAAATTTTCTTCATTGACCTGGGTAAGATGAGAGTGTAAAAAAAAAAAAATTGTTGGGAAGAGGCCAAGTCTCCTGGCTGAAAGGAACTCTCCAGAGCCCCTTGGGATCATTTAAGTTGTAAAAAGACCTTTAAAGACCACAAGTCCAACTGTTCCCCCTAGCACTGCCACGTCCACCACTAAATTCTGTCCCACAGTGCCACATCCACATGGCTTTTAAATCCCCCCATGGATGGAGACTCTACAACTGTCCTGGGCAGCCTGTGCCAGGGCTGGACAACCCTTTTGGGGAAGAAATCTTTCCTAATATACAAGCTAAACCTCCTCTGGTACAACTTGATGCCATTTTAGCTACTGTTTACTCCCCACATCTGGCTCATGGTCTCTATCACCCAAGGGAACTCCCTGCCACCACTTAGTTCTTCCCCATGGGACAAGTTTCCAGGTGCTGCCTGTAGCAACCCTCCCTGCCCCCAGCAACTCACTTTTTCAGGTTGATCTCGTTGTTCTTGGCCACTCCCAGGGTACCATGTGCCTTCTGTGCCTTGGTTGGTGCCACTTTCATTGCCTCCTTCTTCCCTGTCACCACCTGGTTCTTGCGAGCCTGTTTGGGTTAGAACAGGGGGATACAGGCATGCACAGAGGAAAGCGAGATATGCCCTGCAAGCAGACATCTCCCCTTGCTAATATGGCATGAGACACACTCCCTCCTCCCATGGGGAGCTTACAGGAATACAAAGCACCCACTCTCACAGCAGCACTCACATTGGTGATGTCCCCGAATGCCGACCTCTTCTTGGGCCCGCCCTGGGGTGAGGATGAAGACCTCTTGGCATAACAGTTCTCCTCCTGCAATAAAATCTGTTAGAAGATGGTGATCAGCTGCCTCACAGGAGCCCCTCACAACCCTTGCCTGACTGGGGACTCACCTTCTCAGGGTCAACGTTCTCTGCAGCAGGACCAACCTTGCCTGCTCGGGACTGCTTGGTGGTCAGCATCTTGGCATTGCGTGGCAATGGTGTCCTCTCCCTCGGCAATGGTGTTTTCTCTCTTGTCCTTCGTGAGCAAGCTGGGGGGAGAGCAGGGTGTGATGGGAGCTGCTACCTGCCCCCAGCGACACTCTCCCGGCTTGGGGCAGAACTGGGGGGCATTTGTCCCTCCTGGCAGGTAATGCAGCAAGGACTGACCACAGTCCCTTCCCTGAACATGGCAGACAGGCAGCGCTCCAATATAACCACAGGCAGGGAGCAATTCTGCACCCCCAGAGAGGAGTGGACATGGAGACCCAAGACCTCCATTTAAAACCCACTGCAGAGGCAGGGGAAGCATGCAATTCCCTGTTTCCCGCATCCCAGAGAAGGATGCAAGGGCTTGCATGCCCTAGGAAAGCCAGGAGTCCCAGAGGCCCCCAGTACCCCGCACCCTCCCAAGACCCCACGCCCTCCATTCCCCTGCTCCTCCACGGGGTCCCACCACCTCCCACCGCCCCTTACACCCCTGCAGCCCCGGATCTTCCCCGCTCACCTATACTCGGTCTCAGACTCCCCATTCCCGGATTCCCCCGCTCACCCATGCCCGGTCCCGGAGCGCCCATTCCCGGAGCCCCCCGGTCCCGCAGCCCCCCGGTCCTCCATGCCCGGTCCCGGAGCCCCCATTCCCGGAGCCCCCATTCCCGGACCCCCCGCTCACCCATGCCCGGTCCCGGAGCCCCCATTCCCGGAGCCCCCATTCCCGGAGCCCCCACTCACCCATGCCCGGTCCCGGAGCCCCCATTCCCGGAGCCCCCATTCCCGGA
>VXBA01004867.1:0-40686 GCA_013399895.1 Serilophus lunatus | reverse complement strand
GAGCCCCCATTCCCGGAGCCCCCGCTCACCCATGCCCGGTCCCCTCTACCCCGCACCACCGGCGCTTTTGAAAGTAGCAGTTCAGCGGCGGCCGGCCACCACTGGCCAAGCTTCGCCCAATCAGAGCGCAGGGATGAGCCAAGCGGCGGCCAATTGGCGGGCGCGCAGGGATGCGGTTGCTAAGGGGCAGGGAGGCAGCGTTTAAAATTCAGCCGGGGCGGCCAATGGGAGGGCGGATCTGCGGCGGGGGCGGGGCGAGCGGCCGGCAGGGCGGGCGGTGATTGGTGGGCCCCGCTGCCGTTTAAATGCGCTCAGCGTGGCGGACGGGCTCGCCATGGCGGCGGTGGCGGCGGCGGCCCCGGGAGCGGGGGTTCCCCTTCTCTTCGGGGCGGGTGGAGCGACCTCCGCGGGCTTCTGGGCCAGCTGCCTCTGCTCACAGCTGGGTGCGCTGCTTTGTCCTCCCCAGACACAGGGTCTGCCCTTTCATGGGCGGTGGGGGTCTCCTGTTCGGGGGACAGGGCTGGCCGCGCGCCTCCCGTGCCCCGGTGTCGGGAGCGGAGGGTTCGGGTCGCCTGGAGAATCGCAGGATGGTTTGGGTTGGAGGGACCTTGAAGCCCATCCAGTTCCACCCCCTGCCACAGGCAGGGACATCTTCCACTGTCCCAGGTGGGTCCACCCTGGCCTTGGGCACTTCCAGGGATGGGGCAGCTACAGCTTCTCTGGGTACCTTGTGCCAGGGCCTGCCCACCCTCCCAGGGAGGAATTTTTTCTAATAGCGAACGCTGCTCTCACTGTGAGAGGTACTGCAGGACCAGTCAACCGAGTTTGGTGGCTCAGTGGGACCGCTGGGATTCACAGCAACCAGGACAAAGTCACCAAGGCGCAGATCGCAGTCACTGTCCTCTGAGGCTGTACCTGATAACCGGCCAAAGATCTGCCGAGGGTCAGAGCTCTCTCTTCCTCTAGCGCATCGCAGCTTTGGGGGACGCCCCTGCCGGGCAGCCAGGAGAGCTCAGAGGATGCTCGCACCAGGCTGCCGCACTCGTGGGATAATGTGGTCGGCTTGCAGTCAACTGCCATGTGTCAGGAAAGAACTGCATGAGACTCCTCACACCCACGGCTCGTTGGTAAAAGAGTCTTGAAAAAGCCGCCCGCTTTTTGTGTGTCAGTTGCATGAGCGCTGTTCCAAGCTTAGACACTGGGTGCTCACTGTATCACTCTTGTTCCTTCGGGGGTTTCCAGAGAACGGGTTGGAACTAGTGCAGTCCTTGGCTCACGTCCCTCTGCTGTGCAGGGTCCTGTGCCCTCAGCAGCTCTTGGGGGCTTTAGCACTGCACTGAGCCCCCACTGAGGTAAACTCAGCAGAACTCAGCAGTGTAGTAGGGGAGAGCTTCCCCTCAGCCACCAGATTCCCAGAAAAACCTTCCACATTCCTAAATTTAGCCCAAGAAAATCCTTTGGGATAATCCCACACCCACGTGCTGCTGTTGCTGATGGAGCTGATGAACCACTGGCTAGGGAAACAACCCAGTGCCAGCATCTGAGGGGATTTGAACCTGCCACCCAGAGGCCACGTGGGCAGGATCAAGCACAGGGCTTGGGCTACGTGCAGGCAGCTCTGACATGTCTCCAGCAGAAAGATCTGGGGCCTGGACAGCCGGGAGCAGCAGAATGGCTTTGGGGTGCAGCACATCCGTGGGGTGCTCACAGGGTCATTGGGGGTTTAAACATAGGTCCCACCCATCTTAGGTCCCTTCAGCCCCTCAGACTGGTCAGGCAGCTCCAGCCTACTTTGTTTCCCCCTTGGCCACTTGTCCTTTCCAGCTTCAGCTTCCCCAGTGCCATTGCCACTGTCCCTGGCCTGGGACCTGAGGCTTGCTTGCTGTTAGTCTGAGATCCTTGTGGGATCCATGTGGCTGCCTCTCCTTGTGCATGTTGGGGCAGTGCATAGCTTAGACAAAAATATGAGTTAGGTGCACACTACCAGGCAGAGCCAGGGCACATCCCACCGCCGATGGAAACATGGTGCAGTGGCTTGTGGGATAAGTTCCCCAGCCAAAACTCCCATCCAAATCTGCCCATGGCTTAGTGGGGGCTGGGGCAAGCTGCCTGCCTTGGGACAGGTCCATGTCTGCCCGTCCTGCCCGGGCTTGGCACAGGGAATCCGGCTTTTCCAGTCTCCACAGCGCTGCTGCGTTGGTGCTTCTTGGAAGGCTCTCAGGAAGCTTTGCTGCAGGGACTGCAACTTGCACCACATGAGCTGAAATCCCCCAAAGCCATGGGAGGTTGGGAGGAAAGACAAGAGGAGCAAGAAATGCAAGGTGATGCCGTGGGTCTGCAGCAGGAGCTGCACCACCTGTCAAAGCGTGAAGGCTAAGGCTGTGGGCTCAGTCCTGCCCATCATCTAAGGATGCCAGAGGCTAGTTGGAGGTGTGAGCTCCTCAAGCTCTGCCTGGGCTCTGGCATTCCCTCAGCAAACCCCCAAATCAGTCAGGACACAAGTCCTTGGCTCACCCTACTAGACTCTGCTGCATCCTAGTTCAAGAGCATCTGTGCCTAGCATGTCCCTGTTGTGAGGAGAGCTGGTTCACTGCTTCCATTCAGCCTCTTTCCACACCACTACAGAACCTGTGCTGCCTTTCAGAGCTGGAGCAGCCCCCAGCCCCAGCCCAGCTCCCTGGCACCACAGGGCTGCCAAGAAGCCCCTCTGTGTGGCATCTGGGGACATTTGCTCTAGGAGTGCTCACCAGACAGGGACCCTCAGGCTCAAGAGAAGCAGCAAGGACAGGGAAGCATTGTTCATGGGATCCACATGGACTGTTTTTTCCCTTTTCCCTTCCCCAGGCTAAAACCTTACCCTTTCCCATGACAAAACAGGCCCAGCTTGTTGCTCCCCACGGCCCAGTGCCAGAAGCACTAGCGGAAGAGAAGGAGCTGCTCTGCACAGGGAGCGCTGAACTTTGCCTCTTCCTTTTTCTCCTCTTTTCACTACTAATGGCCAAGGTCAGGAAAAGACGTTGAGTCCAAGAGCTGTTGCATTTATTTACTGGAAAAAGCCCCAGCAAGTTAACCTCGGGGCTCTCCTGCTCGTGGGGAAAGCACGAAGGAAAGCACAGAGCAATGCATGGTGACAGAGTTCCCAAATGGCCTCAGGCAGGTGAGAGCCAGTGCTGTGCTGAGCTGCCAGCCCCAGCCCTGTGAACAGCTCCCCTGGGACACCAGGGCTGCATGACAAGTGCCTTGATGGAGCTGTGCTGGGTGTGTCCCCCGTGCTTGCCCACCCGCTCCACCTGCACCTCCCCCGTGTGCTGCCATCCCTGTCTCTGCCGCCGGCACGCTGCCTGAGCACAGGATGTGTTTGCAGCACCAGGGGTGGAAGCCAGCACCCAAGGAGAAACAGGAGCAAACAGTTCAGGGTGGGCTCAGCACAGCTGAGCAGGGTTAAACGCTAGAGCCACACGATGCAAGCCAAGAACAGGGAGGTTAGCTTAGGGTTAGCGGTGTGTCTGCGGCAAAGGAGCCAGTGGCCATCCCACAGCCTCTCATCACAACCAGAGACCACATCTCACCCCCAGGCTAGAGGTTTCCAGCCTGGAGGAGCAGCGGGTTGATGGACACACTGGAGCGGCTGGACTGTGGCTCGGGGGTGCCCAGTCACCTCAAGGAGCCCAAACTCTTATGTGTCTCTGATGTCTGAGCCTGCACCCCACTGCTGCTCCCCAGCCATTTTCTTCCAGTTCTTATTTGGTGGCGGATTTGATCTTGTGGATGGCATATGGGCTTGACTCCTTGGGCATCCAGATCTCCTCCCCACCATAGCCCTGGTGATCCACCGCTCCCTCCATGGCTGCTGTCAGCTCAGGGCCGAAGATGCTGTCGGTGGCCCGGTAGGTGCGGGTGAGGCGGCGGAAGGAGGAGTCTGAGGAGCTGTCATCAGGAAGGTCTTCATCCTGCTCATCCCGCAGCTTGGTCCTGCCCAGCTCTGAGCTGCTCCCCAGCTCTGGGTCTTTGAGAGCCTCTCCCACCTCCTGGAGGAAGGCCGTTTTGGGGCTGATGATGCACAGCAACAGCATAAGGCCTCCTGAGACCCCACAAAGAAAGTAGAGGCCAACTTTCTCTGAGACACCTGAGGGGAAGAGCAAAGAGAGACACCAGGGTACAAACTGCCCTGCAGCCTGTGGGGTACCTGCAGGGTAGCCTGCAAACCCCCTCTGCCAGGCACAAGGGAGTAAAAGGAGAGGGGCACTTGGTGCCCTCCTCCCTCATGTGCCTGTTGACCCTGCTGGAGGGGTCTGGGGTCTGGCTGCTTCTGAGATGAGCCCTGGGCTGAGTTGGAGCCATCTGGGACTTCAGCCACCCCCCCAGTCTGTTCCATTTCCCCAGGTGCTGTGTGGGACTAGGGGAGGGCACATACCCCAAAGGTGGGCAAAAGCTGCCAGAGAGCTAGTAAAAATCATGTGGTCTTCCCGGAGCTTGGAGAACCTGGGCCCTTTGTACCAGCCACCTGCAGCGACAAGGGGATGTGGGCTGAGACATGAGTTGCTCCTGGGGTCCTGTGGCCTGGCCATCTGCCCCCGCCTGTCCTTCCCCACACCACATTCCATCTTTCCTGCACAAGTGCTCCACAGCCTGTAAGGATGGCCCTGAGGGTCTTCCTCTCCCCTGCTCTCAGCAGACCCCCATCTCCAGCACCTCAGACACGGGCACCAGCCCAGGGGTGGCTTCAGCCATGGGAGGGAGATACTATGATGGAGCTGGTAAAAGGGATGCAGACAGGCCGTGGAAGGGCTGGTTTACCCAAGCACGGACACAGTGCCACAGTGCCACACTGCCTGTGGTGTAACTACCCTCCCACCACATTACCGTGCATGTAGTCCGAGAGCAGGAAGGGGTCCGAGGTGTCAGGGCCCACCTCTTCCAGCAGCTGCTTGGGCACTGCAAGAAGAGCAGACACCAAGCATCACCACCCTGCTCCTCCTCACCAGCCCCTGCTTCCCCAGGGGGCCTTCATGCCCCCTCCTGCCTGGCACAAGGAGGGCACAGCTGGCACTCTGCCAGTGTCCCCTTTACCCCCAGCTCCATGCAGAGCTCTCACCGCAAGTGTAAGAGACTCGCAGCTGCTTCTTCATGCCAGGGAGGCACGGGTCCCCAAAGGTGGCCTTGTCAGCAGCCACAGTGCAGTTGCCCTTGCGGTGGCACTTCTTGAAGACCCTGCGCAGGGCATCTGGAGCCAAGCACTCTGCAGAGACATGAGGCATGGACCTGTGGGCAGGCACCAGCCAGCTCGGGCCAAGGGGCACAGGTACAGCACGGTGGTGTACTTGTGCCATACTCTCTGCATGGCTCCTGTGTCGAACCATTCTGGCATACCTATATGAGGCCTCTCAGTGTTCAGGGCATCACACTCTGGTTTGCCCTGCAGGAATCGTCCGTAATTTGCAGAATAAATGGCCAGGATGGATTTTGGTCGGCACTGCAGCCTAAGTTTGTCATTCTCACACACGGTCTTGATCCGATGGTTCCCTGAGGAGTGACACCACAGAGTGTCCCATCATCTGAATCATCTGCAGCCCCTTCAAGGGGCTGGCCAAGGGCAGGGTTGGAGGAGGGCTGTGAAGTACAGGAGCAGCCCCACTCTCCTCCCTGCCCCTTTCTGAGCAGCTGAGGCCAGGAAGAGCACATGCAGTGTTGCCCAGACCCTCTTCCACCTCACCTGGCCGGCACTTGTAGGAAGCGATGAGGTACTTGTGTGTCCCAGGGCACGGATCTGGCCCGAAGACTTGGCTGTGCACTGAGAACTGGCACCACTGCTGGTCCTGGCACTCAGCCAGAAGCTTCTGGAGAGCAGAGAGGAGCAAGTGTGAGGCAGATCAGGAATCCTGACGTTGTTCTCCTCTCTTCTCCCTCGCTGCCATGACCAGGCTCAGGGAAACAGCTGCTCACTCCACAGAGAAATCTCATGGCTGCTCCTGCCCAACTCGATGCAGACACCTCAGTTCCAGTGCCAGTTCCTGAAACAGTTCCTCCCCTGCACCCACACTAAGCTGTATGACAGCACAGCTCTGCCACTACCTGTGCCAGCACGCGAGCAACACATCACGTTACACATCTGTAACAGCTGTGCAGGTGTGTGCACCGACACTGCCCCGAGTGACACCTGTGCAGGTGTGTGCACTCACACTGCCCCGAGTGACACCTGTGCAGGTGTGTGCACTCACACTGCCCCGAGTGACACCTGTGCAGGTGTGTGCACTCACACTGCCCCGAGTGACACCTGTGCAGGTGTGTGCACCGACACTGCCCCGAGTGACACCTGTGCAGGTGTGTGCACTCACACTGCCCCGAGTGACACCTGTGCAGGTGTGTGCACTCACACTGCCCCATGCGCTCACGTCCCCGCGGTCCGTGTAGTGTCCCCGCGTGGCCACAAGGTGGGGACGAGGATTCACCCACCGGCCGCCCGCGTCCCGCCGAGGTCCCCTGGGGTGGTGACAGCTGCTGTCCCCTGTTGCCCACGCGGCCGAGCCCGCGGGTGGCAGCGCCGCGCCCTTGACTCTGTCAGGAATCTCTGGGCAGCCCGGCCTCGGGTGGCTGTGGTGCTCCCTGCCGGTGCATCGCCCTCCTGCCCCCGCAAGCCCCATAGCAGCGGCCCCGCAGCGGAGCAGAGGCTGCCGGCGGCAGGGAGCGATTTGTTCCCGACCCTCGCTGCCGCCTCGCGACTCAGCTGTGGCAATCCCAACAACCAGAACGGAGCCACTTCTCGTCTCTCCTTCCTTTTCCTCTGTTGCCTGTCCCCTCAGCCCAGCGCAGGACTGAGCCTCCCTTTGGTCTTCGCTGGCTGCCAGAAGTGAAACTCACAAAGGAAACACAATTAATGCTCAGGGTGTTGCCTAAACAGAGCTGAGCTTCGGCAGCAGCACTGCTCTCTGCCCTCCAGACAGCCCTGCTCCTTCAGCAGCAATGGGTATCCCAGCACAGTCCCCCGGATAGGGGAGCTCCATCCCAGCGTGAACCCAAGCTACACAGACCTGCTCTTCGGTCTCCAAATGCCTATTTAGCTTCCATCCTGCAGGGAGGGGGACCCTGACCTGTGCTTGCATGATGGTTCATGAGGACAGCCTGGTGCTGTGCCAACACGGTCTGGCTCTGGGCTTGCAGAGCTCCTGGGACATGCAGGATGCTGGGAGGGGATCTATGGCTGGAGCAGGACCAGGCAGCAAAGCCTTGCCAACTCCCAGATCAGGGAAATTGCTCCTCAGCTCTTTTTCTTCTTCTCCAGCTTATTCCCTTCCCCTGCAGGCACCTACAGACACTGGGTTTGCTGTGTGTTTGCCCCGGTCCTAGCAAGGAGCTGGAACAGGGGTAGAAAAGCAGCATATGAAACGATGTCCCCATTGAAGGACCCGGACATCAACTTTGGGGAGATCCCATCCCTTTCCTTCTGCCAGCCTCTGCTTTCCTACCCTCTCCCTGCACTGGCTGCTGCCATCAAACAGGGCCCCTTTGATCTGCTTCATTAATCCACTCCCTGGGAGCTCCCAGCACGGATGGGTGCTGCTTCTGGCTGGGGAAGAGCCAAGCTCTGTGCTGACCCCAGGGGAGGGATCCACAGAGCTGAGCACAGCATCTTGTGGGGTCCTGTCTCTCTTTACGAGACCGACATCCTGGCTGCAGGACTCCCCCTCTCGCAGGACCCAGCTCCCAGAGCTTTCTCCAAGGCTGCTGAATCCTGTGGGATTGCTCCAAAAGCCAACTCAGGACACAGCAGCACCTTCTGCCAGGCCCCACTCTGGGACCCACAGCAGAACATCTCTTCTACTCTTATCTTCCAAAAATGCTCTGGGAAAAGGGCCCCACAGGTGAATTCTGATGTTGATGGAAGTAACCTCCCTCAGGGCACAGGGAGGCCACATTCCCTGCAGCCCCCCAACCTGAGCAGGGGGCTCAGGGGCACGGGGATAGAGGGCCTCTCCCTTACCAGGTGGGCAGTGGTGGATGTGCACTCAGTGCTCTCCTCAGAGGTGGCATTGCCAGGGCTGGGGCAGAGGTTGGTGCTGGGCACACGACGCCCGTAGAAGGCACCGAGGATGCTGATGGTGGTTTTGCGAGGGCAGACGATGAGGAGCTGCTCTCCATCGCAGGTGTGGGCAGTGTGGTTCCTCAGCACCTTACGCAGGTACCCTGGAAAGGGAAAGCAGGGGTGGCATTGTGCAAAGGAGGCACCAGGGCCACAGCAGTGGGTACTTAGGTTCCCGAGTGCTGGCGGCAGTGAGAATGTCTTAAGCTGGGGCAATTATGGGGTGAATGGGACCGGAGCAGGGCAGCGACAGAGGAGGTGGCTTTGCAGCAAACCTTGCACACAGCATTGCTGCCAAGAGGCTGGAAAGCACCATGGAATAGCTCAGCTGGTTAGCAACAGGAAACAGAAGCTGAAAGCAGGACAACAGGCCAGAGAACACATGTGCAGGAGAACACCATGAAGAATTGTCAAATGTTTAAAGAAAATCAGGCTTGTTGTGGAGTCACGGTGGGGAGAGAGCAAGGATGAGCCAGACATGGCCCTGCAGCCAGGGCAAGGAGGGTGCACTCTGTCACAAGGCACAGGTCACAAGTCTGTCACAAGTTGAGCCATGAGCCAGATGTTAGAAGGGCTCAGTGGCTGCTGCAGGCTCCCACAGCTGGGTCAGTATGGATGAGCATGAGCCCAGCTGGCCCCAGGTTTCTGCTGGAGAACCGATGCAAGCCACTTCTGGCCCACAGCCCTTCCCATGAGCACTGGCCCTTCCCTCCTCGAATTCTCATCACTGAATTCTTCCCTCTTTCAATCCTGCATAGTTTTGTGTCTCAAACCACTGATCCTGTTGTTTTTCCTACGGGTGACAGTGAGGTGGGACTGTCCCGCCCAGCCTCTCCGAGGGTTTAACATGTAGCAATCAGCTCCAGTTGGCATTGGCTGAGCTGGGTAGTTGAGGAAACTGTGTTAATAACAGCTCTGCAAGCTACCAGATGCTCTGAACAGGCGCTGCTTGCTGGAGATGGCTGAGGAAGCAGGAAAAGGTGACAAAAAAGTAATGTGTAGGGCCCTGAATGGAGAAATTTGCATCTTTGAATAAAACAGATGGATAGGGGAAGCATAATTTTGAGGCTGGGCAACCCGGGGTTGCCCTGCTAAGTGGGTCACAGGCCCCCAGTCCCCAGCTGTGGGGTCTTTGAAGGGACTTGCACTCCAGCCCCAGGCCAATGCTGGAGTCTGGGACAGGACGTGTGCCCTGTCCCCCAGCCCCCAGTGTGTCAAACTCCACCAAAACAACACAAGAAGGTGGGAGCATCAGATCTCCCCCCCTTCCCTCCGCAAACCAGTGCCAGGCTCAGCAGCACAAAGGGCTCCTTTCACCTTCCCTGCTCCCACTAACCCTTTGGCATCTGTAGCCAGCATCCCTCCCTGGGGAAGGAGCTGCCTCCATCCCGGAGTTAATCTCTTCCTTGGAATTTCTCCTCACAGGTTGAGCAAGCAGGGGGCCACAGCCTCCCACAAGCAAGCCCTCGATTGCTACACTGAATGCTGGAGGAGAGAGGAAAGGAGAAGCAGAAGAGGGCGGATGGCAGTAGACAAGATGTTTTAGCCAAATCAAAGTTCCAGTGTGATGCAAAGATGCTCCTTGGATGGCACAGAGGTGGATCAGCCCTTTGGGGTACATGAAGACAGGACAGAGCTTGTCTTGTCCCTCTCCTCTGGTTGCCCCATATCACTGGATGCTGAGGGCTGTGAGGAGCAGAGTCCTGCCCAGGCTGCCAGACTCCATCTCCTTCCTCTGCATCCCCTGCAGCAGCCCCACATCTGGCAGCAGCCTGGCTCTCCTGAAGGTTCCAGAGCCACCCAGGCTTCAGCTTCTGCCTGGCACTGATTCCAAACCTGCCTGCCCATCCCTGACAGTGCTGGACATGTTTTCAAAGGCAGGGTCAGGCACAGAGGGCTTGGCTAAATCCTAGGGATAGTGGGGAACTCAGGGAAGAAATAGGAGAAGAAATGGGTTTCCCCAAATCCAGCCTTGCAGCAGACACCCCGCCGTGCTGTCACACCAGCTGGCAGCACCAGTGGTTTGTATTTTAAAATCAAGTCTCAAACAGTGTCACAGGGACAGAGGTTTCTCCATCTCATTATTTTGGGGCAGTGAGCAGTTGTGAAGATGATTTTATTTTTAGTAGAACCGTGGCAAGGAGGCTGCAGGCAGACTTTGTGAGTGATTCTGGTGGCCCTGGTGCTGTGGCTGTGCTGTTAGCTCTGTCCAGATGAAATCACATCCTTGTCACCACAGCCTGCCCTGCAGCATCAGGCTTTCACCCACCCGGGCCCAGCAGAGCAGAGGGAAGGTGCATGTGACTGTTCCCGGACAGTCCCTGGGAAACTCCTGGTGCTCAGCCAGCCTGCACTTGTCCCGACCGTTCAAAGTGCTGGGGCACAAGGGATCCCAAATTTCTGCCTTGGCTACATCCATAAGGGTCATCAGCATGGCTCCAGGGAGAGGCTCTGGCCCTTGCTATGTCTTTGTGGCAGGGCACCCTGCAGCACACCCACAGCCACTGGCTCTGTGCAGGGACAAGTACAGCTTCAGCCCATCTCTTCACTCCACTTCTCAAGAGCAGGGAAGGCTGGCAAGGCAGCCCTGGGTGCTCCTTCAGCTCCACACACTGCCCAGCCCTGAGGGCATGAGCATCGTGGCTGTGGGGGGTGCTCAGCAAAGCTCAGGGACTGGCTTGATGTTCATTTCTTTGCATTTCTGCCTCCAAACTGTCCAAGGGGGTGCAACAGAATGGGAGAACCACCCCCTCATTCACCCCGGAGCTGTGGGACGCGTGTGATGTGTTTTCAAATCACAGCCCTCTGTGGGGATAAAGAAACCCCAGCTTTTTGGGCAAACTCCATCTGGCTTGCCATGGTTTAGACCTCACTTGTCCCCACCTCACCAACCTGCTGTTGCTTTGCCCTCCCATCACACGGGCGCGATCCGCAGCATTCCCCGCCTCCCTACCTGCACCCCGACTCACCGGAGAGCTCCGGGCTGGCCTCCAGACCCACGGCCAGGCAGAGGAGGACCAGAATTACTGCTGGCCCCACCAGCCTGGCCATGGCACAGCCGCCGTGTCCCAGCAGACAGCCTGTGCCGGGTCCTCGGTGGTGTCTGGCGCCCGCGGGGCCGGCGCTGCGCGGGGACAATGGTTCACTTCTCTGCCCTGCCGATGCCCCGGGGCCGGGCGAGCGCATGTGCACCCGCTCTTTGTCCGCTGCCCAGGGCCAGGGGCTGCTCGGGACAGCTGGGTCGCTCTCAGCACAGAGACACCACCCCAGGGAGGGAGTGACATATTCTCACAGGCACCTTGCGACGGGTGACCAGTGCCATTCCTTGGCATCACCACTGCTGGCACAGAGAACCGGCAGCCCCCTCCCTCCTGGCTCTGTTTCCCCTGGGCAGAGGGACAGGGCTTGGTGAGGTTTCCAAAGTTCTCCCAGCTTGCTCCTAGACACGGTGAGGCAGAAATCCGGATACATGAGTGTTGTAATCTCCATCTCAGCATATGTCCGGCCATTCATCCTGTAAGGAGGAAGAGAAAGGCTCCCTGAACTGCCTCCCAGGCGGCTGTTCCTGGCGAAAACACAAACGCCCTCCCTGCACCCAACAGTGTGGGCAGGGACCTCTTTCCTGCCAGCCTTCTGCCCCACAGCCTCTGTGGGGCCAGGTATTGGGCACTGCAGCACCTCGTGTGGAGGGCACTGTGCCATCCCGTGCCCACCGCCCGCACAAGTTAAATCCCTGCTTGCTGCTTCAGCTGGAGAGAAATGCCACGGGCTGGAGCAGCCGGCTCTGCCCCGGGCTGAGGTCAGCAGGGACAGCAGCAGTCGGCAGTGCCAGGAGCTACCGCAGCTCCTGCAGGCTCAGCATCATCCGGGCAGGGGCAGCTGGGGGAGGCCAGGGTGGCAGTGGAGGCTGGCACAGATCATCTGAGAGTCCACAGATGAGTGCCGAGCTCCACCCGAGCTGAGGGTGCTGCCCCGTGGGGCACTAACAATGCCCTCGTTTCGCTCTCGAGAGTGTCAGACAGTTTCCTGTCCCCTCGAGTAGAGTTTCGAGTTCTCGAAAAGCTTTGATGGGGCAGAAAGAAAAATGCCCTCCATCCCCGTCCCCCTCTCGCAGCCCCCAGTGTAAGCACCACTCTGGACTGTATAGCAAGACCAGGAGAAACATCTCTATTGAGAAGCCTCCTCTGGGAGCCTCCAAAATAATTTTCCGTTCTAATTGCCTCGGGGGGGATGGCTATCAGCGCTTCATTATTTTTAGGAAAGTCAAAGCTTATCCGAACTGGGGGGGGGAGGGGGGGCTGAGTAAAGCGTCGGGGATTTCCATTTTGTGCAATGGTACCAGCTATGGGGGCCAGGGGTGCAAACCGGGTCTTTCCCAAGAGTTAAACCCGTGGGTGCTGGGAAGCCGTCTCTGCTGGGATGGCAGCCAGGGTGATCTGACAGCAAACATTTCCCTCCCATCCTGGGGAGGAAAGCAAACCGTTCATCCTTCCTGTGAAACAGTCCAAATTCCAGGAATGGGGCCCTGCCGAGGGTCAGTCCTGGAGACATAACATCCCACCATCCTGCCCCACAACACCCAGCTGGGCGTCTGCTAGTGGCACTCTGGGGTTCCCCACTGCTCCCTGACACTGCTCCAGTCTATTTGCTCTCCGCCTTGGCTATTTTGCAATCCTTCCCACCCGAGGGCTGTGCCCCAGCTTCAACAAGCCGGTGGCAGGTGGCCAAGCTGCTCCACTCAGCTTCCCTGAGCACTTTCCCCTTGCAGCCCCGCTCCTTGCAGCGAGGAGCGCTCAGAGGAGCCCACCCGGGGGTCCGCCGAGGGTGGTGGCCTGAGAGAGTACCTGTGGCTTCCCTTTGGGCAGCTGCCCATCATAATGCAGACACAAGAGGCAATGGGAAGGGCAGCTTGGTTCACCCCGAAGAGATAAAGAAGCCCCGAGGTACTGGACACCAGTGTGAGAGTGGCGAAGAGCCACGACGAGACCGAAGCAGCGGGAGAAGCGGCAGAGGAGACGCTTCCTCTGTGACCCCCGCTCCCAGCTGGGAAGTGACGGCTGCGGCTCTGGGGACGCCAGAGGCACCGGAGAAGTGCCTGGGTGGGTGCGATAGGCTGAGTATGACCAGATAGACCCGTGCTGAGTCACATCTGAGAGGCCCTGCCGCTTCCCCCCCACCGCTGGCGGGTCCCAGTGCACACCCTGTTGCTCCTCCCTTCTTCAAAAGGAAGGAAAGGGCGAGCCCCAGCCCTCCGCGAGGAGAGAGCTTCGGAGGGACTCGAGCCGCCGACCCCCTGAAAGCCTCCCCTGTCAGAGCTCTGCAGAGGACAGACCGACTCACCACAGCAGTGTGCAGCCAGCAGCCCCTCCCCACGTTGCCGGGATGGACAGTCCCAACACCACCAAGGAGCCCGAGATTGAGCTGTTTGTGAAGGTGGGTCTCAGGGGGGAACAGTGACTCCTTGGCTTACTCTCACCAGGATCCAGCTGGGCGCTGGTGGTGGGAATTCATGGGTGTCTCCATGTTCCGTGGGAGATGGGTACCAAATTCAGTGTTGCTTGCCACGAAGGCTGGCTAAACGGATGTCCAGAGGAAGGACCAGGCACAGGGTGCAGGGACCATGGGGTGTCACACCCAGCAGCCTGAAAGATGCCCTGATCTTGCCATGGTCGTGTACCCGGGAGAGCAGCACTGCTGGCAGCGGGTGTGGTGAAGGAGTGGGCGCACACGGGCCTCTCAAAACTTAAGTAAGACAAGCCCCAGCCTGGGAAGAGCGAGCAGGAGGGCTGGGAGCAGCCACTTCAGTTTCTGCTGCGAGCAGGGTTGCAAAATGAGCGTGAATGGTTTGGGGAGCAGGCGAGGGAGCCCAAGTATGGGCAGGATGGGGCAGCATCGCGGAGAGGTGTTCGCTGTCATAGTTTCTGTTTATTCCACTGTTAAGCAATTTTCCGAACACTTTCCTTGGAATATTTCAACACTCGAGATCAAAATATCTGCAGTGGACACATAGGGTGCAAAAAGAGAGGAGCCCAAGCTGGTGGCTGCTAACTATGTGTGCCCACAGCAATGCCAGGGGGGCCTCAGGACATGCTGCCAAGTGACAGTGGCTGGGGGGCAATGCCTTCCTGTGCCACTACACCAAGGTTTTAAGGATGGTTTCTCTGTAGCTGCTCAACCCCATGTGCTTCACTTCTCTCCTCTTGGGGCAGCTCAGTGCCTGAAAGGACTGCAGCACCAGGACAGAGGCAGTGGCTTCCCTGGCTCACGCACTCGGCAGTGCTGGGCAGCACACAGTGCCTTCCTTGGGTCGTAGTTGGAAATACGTGTTAGGAAGGATTATCAATCAGAGCATTCCCATGAGGAATCTCCCCCATCCCTTTACCAGAAGTGCAGCCACAGCAATCCTTACTGGACAACAAGCTTGGCTGGGCTGAATCCATGCAAGTGTATTCTTGGTGAAAGTAATCTGAGTCTTGAATTCCCTGCTTAGCACTTCTCCCTAGGATGGCTGGGAAGGAAAATGATACATGAGGTGTCTGCAGTGGCAGCAGCATATTCAAGGGAGTTTTCAGAAGGAAGCGAAACAGAAAACCAGCAGTGCTGTCAGGACTTCCCCTGTGCCTTAATTTAGCGTGAAAAAACCCTCCTGGCTTTTTCTGTTCACAAATAAGTTGATGCTGTGCCTCTCCCTGCCAGCACGCAGGACCCAGCTTTACCAAAGACACAGCAGCTGTGGCTGTCGACAGGCACCTTCCTGTGCCATCAGCACCTCCCCAGACACGGCGGCCAGTGTGACCAGTGACAGCTGCACGACACGGTGGGGAGCTGGTGCTCCTGCAAGTGCCCCCTGGCACAGCAGAGCATGGCATGGCATGCCATGGCAAGCTGCCTGGCTTTCACTGTGGTGAACACTGCAGTTACCTTGGTGAGAACGGGCAAGGTGCTGGCCATCTCCTACTTTGCCCTCGGGTTGGGGCAGGTGGTCCCCAAGGGGTTGGCATTGTCCCTCTGGCTTGGGGGCTCTCCCTGGCTGGGAGGAGGCTCTGCCTGAAGGCATTTAGCCCCTTCCTGGCTCTTGGGGTGCCTGTAGGAGCTATGGCAGGTCCCACGGGAGCTGAGTACTTAGCAATGCCCCAAGCAGGCAAAGCTGTTCCTTCCTCCCATTACATGTCAGGCTGCTTCACTAAGGGGAAACCACAGGAACTGCCAGATAACTTTGGGGTTTGAATGCCCTGTGCAGCCTCGTGAGGTCTTCGAGAGTTGGGGCTAAAAGCCTGCATCCCTGTAGAGATGCTATGCTAGCCCACACTGGGTTTATCCATCATCTGAGGGCAAAAGAGTGAGGAAAGCCAGTCTAGGGGGGCTGCAGGCTCTGTGCTCCCACCCCAGCCCCTGCTGCAGCGGGGGGAGCCAGGGAGGCTCTTTGAGGAAGGAAGTGAAGAGTGATGACTCCCTCACCGTGCTGCTCTGCATTTGCCAGGAAGGGAGGGCACGTGGCTGCAAGTCTCCCCTGAGCCTCCTTGGCTCCCAGGGACTCTCACCACGGCCAGTGGGTGCCAGCAGGGCCCTTCCAGAGACCAGTGCTCACCTGGCAGTGCCTGGGCACCAATGGAGCTGCCCTATGCTTCCTCCGGACAAAGGTTTTGGCTCTGAGCATCACGGGATGGGCCTGGTTTAATTCTTTGTCTCTGCAGAAGCCATCCTGATTTTCTTTTCACTCTAGTCCGAAATTCCCCACCTCTCTACTTTTAAAAGACAAAGGGGAAAACCAGCCTGAGCTGTTCAGGAGCTGAAGCTACCAGGTGAGCACTGAGAAGCCTGAAGCAAGTCAGCACAGTCTGACCCAGAGTGGCCCCAGTGAGGGGCACCCCCTCCGTCCTCCCTACCCCACCACTACCCTGGTGTGACTCCACCAGAGCTACCTGCTGCCATGGCTCAGCACAACAGGAGGGACAACAGGACAAATTAAGCCCTCTTGTTCCCAGCCTTGTGCTGGGCCAGGGAAGCCAAGGGGAGTGCAGCCAGCAGGGAGAGCTGGAAAGCACCTGCTGAGCTGTTGGTGCTGGAGATGCTCCAAAGAATGGTGGTAGTGTCATTGTAGGGGGGAGCAGTGATGGAGAGGGGAAGAGGAACAGAGGCACACAGGCAGAAGTTGAGGCTGTTCTCTGACTCTCCCCTCCAGCTCCTTCACAAGAAGCCTGAGGCCCAGTTTTGTTCCTTTCCAAAGAAGCTGTATTTGCTATTAGTGGCACAGGATGCTCCTGAGCTGTAGCACCCTGGGAGCACTTGTTATTAGTAGCCACCGACCAGCCTCAGGTGCGGTTTCAACTTCACTGCTGGGCACTTCCCAGGGAATCAACACGTTTCTCTCTTCCCATTTCCTTTGTCAGGACCATCATTCCATGGCAGCTGAGAAAAAAAATACTTGTTACAGGGCTCAAAGGTGTTGGCATGGTGGAAAAGTGGACTTCCTGCTTAAGCTCACTGGAGTGTCAGGGTTTTGTCCCCTTTAGGGTAGGTTTGAGGCTGGTGTCTCTCCTGGAGAAGCTGAGAACTCCAGAGTCCACAGATTTCTGGGTACCTATAGCACCATAGCACCTATCTCTAGCACAGGAGAGCCAGGCACATGTCTCTGCCTCCTCAGCCATCCTGTCTTTGTAGCCCCAGTGAGGTATGAGTTTTGGAGCCACCTCCAGCTGCCCACACTGGATGTTTTTGCTGCTATTTGACTCCACCAGATCCTCTTAAATCTCAGCACCCTACTGCTTAGCGTCTGGACTTCAGTTCATAAGCAGATATCAAGGCTTAGCTCAGAGCTGTCCCACCAGGGCTCATGTCCCACCACACAGCATTCTGTGGGAGTAGCATCCCTCTGTGATGGGCTGGTGTGAGCTGTGCTGTTCCTCGCTGCCGAGGTAGGGCAGGGCAGCCGCATGCACCAGAGCACCACGGGTCACGTGCAGCTCAGGAACCCGTTACCTCTAAAAAAGTTGAGTTTCCTGTGAGACATTTTACCTCTCACCACAGCACAACTTCCCTCTCAAGAGCAGTTTTTGTGGCTGGGGGAAACCTGCCACATTCCTCTTGCCAAACTCCTCTTAAGGTGTTTCAGTCCTTTTCGCAGAGGTTATTTCCAAGTGCTACATAGCAAGGAAATGGCCTTCACTCTGCCTGCTGCTGCCTTCCCTTGGGATTGCTGCACGGGCATCACCCGGGTGAGACCCTGGTGAGGGAGCCCTGGACTCAGGCAGGGTGTCCAAGACCCTCACCTTCCCTGTGTTCCTACTGCTGTTTGACCCTGTCCTGGTTACAGAGCAGCCCCCCGAGTGCTGTGGCTCTGCCCATGCAGAGGGGCCAAAATGAGCTCCTTTAGCAGCTGACAGTCATCTCTGTTTCCTACCAATGCTGCGTGGGAAGCCAGCATCAATTCCCCTCGGCACAGCCCCACTGCCTCAGCCCGGGGCAAACTGCTGGGTTATTCTTGGCCAGCACCAGCCCGGGGAAGTCATGCTTGAATTTGTTAAATGCACATGACACTGGAGGCAGACATGAACAGCACATGAAAACAAACTGCTCTTTTCCTGGCAAACATGAGCTCATTTCCCTTCTCCCACCCTCTCCAGCCTGGCCTCCCGGCCAAGTGGATCCTCCCTTCCTCCTCCTCCATTAGCAATCACCCTCTGCCTCCTTCCCCTGCCTCCTTCTCCACTTCCTCTCAGATTTATCTCACACTTCTGGGAAGGACACAACCCCAGGCATCCTGAGGATGCGCTGTGTCCTTTCCAGCCAAGCCCTCGGTGCTGGGACATGCCATGCCAGGGTGCCTGCCCTTCGTGAGCCTTCCTCCAGTGACTCTCCAGCTCCAGACATCCTGTCTGTGGAAGGGTTAAATCCTCATTTCTCTGCTTTCCCGGCAGGCTGGTCTGGATGGAGAAAACATCGGAAACTGCCCTTTCTGCCAGCGCCTCTTCATGGTGCTGTGGCTCAAAGGGGTCAAGTTCAACGTCACCACAGTGGACATGACCAGGTGAGAAGGCACCACAACCCTGTGCCAGCAGTGGGGCGAGACACCCCCTGCTCAGCTCGCCCATCGGCAGTTCTTCCCCTTGCCTGTTCCATAGCCAGTGTGTCACCACACAGGGACATTCCCTGTCCACACCCTGCCCCCACCATACCTGGGGTGCAGGCGTGGGCCAGCATGGGACTTGGACCACCTGCCAACATGTGCACAGTCCAGGAAGCCCCTGTCCTGCTGGATGCAAGGATGAGTTGGAGGCACCACAGGGCAGACTGAGGGGCTGGGGGGCATTTGTCAGCTCCCCAAAACCATCAGAGTGTGCAAGTGGGGATGGTCCTGGTCCTGTGCCCCTTCCTACCTCTACCTTGGCCACTTGCTCCGGGGGCTGGCAGGGGCAGACAGAACTGCAGGATCTGAGCTCTCTTGTTTTCTCCGCTCCAGGAAACCTGAAGAGTTGAAAGATTTAGCACCGGGCACCAACCCACCCTTCTTGCTGTTCAACAAGGAGCTGAAAACAGACTTCATCAAGATCGAGGAGTTCCTGGAGCAGACCCTGAGCCCACCCACGTAATTACAAACTCCCTCCTTCCCCCTTTCAGGGCCCTCCACAGTATTGCTCAACACTTGACAGATTGGGAAGTGGGGGCAGGGTGCCAGGAGGTGCTCGAGGTCCTCCCCGGGCGGGGTGATAGCCCCCTCCAGCTTCTGAGCCTGCTCTGCAGTGCAGGGGCTGCGATGCTGAGGGGCTGAGTCCTCCCAGGGGGGGCATGGGGGTGGCAGGGATGGAAAACACTGGGAGGAAACAGCCAGTCATTGCACCCCCTCACCAGGGACAGAGGGGGAGCATGGGGAGGTCCCGGTAGGGACCCCGGGACTGGTGATTTTGCCTCTGGCTGTGGCAGCTGGTGTTGAGGCAGAAGGGGGACACGAGATCCCCTTTGCTCACTCACACCTGGCGCACTCAGCTGAGCAAAAGCAAACACCCTTGCTTGACTGCAGCAGTACAGGTGGCTCACGAGGCTTCTGGGGGGTGGTCTCCCCTGAGCTCATTGAGGTGCTGCCTGCAGCCCCCCTAGCCAGCCTTGCCCATGCCCTCTGCAGCCGCAGCTCTCCCAGTGCTGCAGAAGAGGAAGTGCAAATGCATTTGTCACCCGTGTCTTTGTAGCGTGCCCTGGGACATGTCTGCAAACATGAGACAGTTCCTGAGGAAGTCGTGGGAGCTTTTGGCTTCCTGAGACCCCCTCTGTGCAAACGTGTGTCTTCTGGGCTGGGCCAAAACTGCCTGAAGGCAGAGCTCTGCCCCAGGGCTCCACTGTCACCAGCATTCCCCAACTGTAGAGTTTCTGCCCTGAGATTGTCCCCTGGCAAGCATCCAAGATAGATGACACAGCTCACAGAGTGGCAGCTGCAGTAATTCACAGCATCATGGTTCTCTCACAGACAGCTGAACATCCCCTGCATCCTCCAGTACCAGACCTGGGCACAGCGGCCCAGGAGCTGACTTGCTGTATTCCTTCTCTGTCCTTACCTGCACTAACATGAGTGTCTCTTCCAAGGTATCCACACCTGAGCCCCAAGTACAAGGAATCCTTTGACGTGGGCAGTGACATCTTTGCCAAGTTCTCAGCATACATCAAGAACCCACGCAAGGAAGCAAATATCAGTAAGAATTGTGGGTGGGGGTTGCTGGGCTGTAATCCTCTGTGCTGTGGTGGGAGACATGCTTTTGTCTGTAGGCAAATCCTGCCAGCAGGTTAAGGTTCCTGCTGCCTGCTGCAACAAAGCCTCCTTGGGAAGTGGAGAGGTGGGTGGGAAGGATGAAGGCAATTGTGTGCTCCACACGGATAACAGCAGAGCATGGGGCATGCTGCTGTGGTTCCCTGGAAGCAGGGACTAGCCAGGATGAATGCTGTGCCTCGCTCATGTGGCCGTGAAGGCTTTTTCTCTCTCTGCAAAGCCTGGGGAGCCCAGGGTACACACTGACTGCTGTCATTTCCCCGCCCTCCCAGATTTTGAGAAGGCCCTGCTGCGGGAGTTTCATCGCCTAGATGTCTACATGAACACCCCTCTCCCAGAGGAGATTGATCAGGACAGTGTGGATGACATCACCGTTTCCAAGCGGAAATTCCTGGACGGAGACCACCTGACACTGGCTGATTGCAACCTCCTGCCCAAATTGCACATCATCAAGGTACTGGCTCCAGACCCCAGGACCGTGTTGGGGGCACCTGCTCCGAGAGGGGTTGATAGGGACTCTCCTCCCCAAGGCAAGAGAGCGAAACTCCCCCAGGTCTGGGAAATCTCAGCCTCCTTCTCCTCCATTCCCCTCTAGATCGCAGCCAAAAAGTACCGCGACTTCGAGATCCCACAGGACATGACGGGTGTGTGGCGCTACCTCAGCAATGCCTACGCCTGTGATGAGTTCACTCACACCTGTCCTGCAGACGAGGAGATCGAGCACACCTATGCCAGCGTCGCCAGGAAGATGACCTAACCCCAGCGTGGGGTGGGCTGGCAGCTCTGCCATGGCCGAGCCTTCTGACTCCACGGTCCTGACACAACCAAAACCAGCTGATGGAGGGACTGGAGGGGGTTTACAGCATTGCTAGCCCCCACCTTTCAGAAATAGTGCCTTGCTTCTCAGCCCCTGCCACTGCCTCCTTCTCCTGCACCACTGGCTGCAGCCCCTGGGTACTGTCAGTGCTGACCGCACCTATAGACTGGTCTCATCTGGATGCAGCTGCATCCCTACTCCCTGCAAACATGTCTCGCTGCATGTGACTACAGGTCATGGGGAAAGCTAAGCATTAGTGTCCCTCAGTGGCACTTTCATGGAAGAGATGAGACCCCCCAAATGGCTGGGCCAGCTTGGCCTCCCCACCCCCATGTGCAGCCAGGGCTGCTCTGCCAGCCCTGTACAATCCCAAACATCCCATGCCCTTCCTGGGATCCCAGTGCCTCCCCTGACCTGGAGCTGTTTGAATTTGCCTGGTGTCACCCTGTGTATCACTTGGGCCTAGAGTTTGGGCAGTCCTCACTTCCCCCAAGGCATCCAGCTGCCTCTGAAGAAACAGAAAGGCTGTGCCCCAGCAGCTCATTGCAGTGACAAACTCTGCTCACTGCTGAGGGCTGTGGTGTGAGTCCAACTCCTCTGAGGACGTGGGGACAGGTGGATGCTGGGGATGTGACACTGCCAGGGCCTCCCATGGAAGGAAACAAGGGGTGAGGGGACCCACAAAGGGCTGAGGATTGAGTGCTGTGGATCAGGTCGTCCCTCCCATGGGTGCCAGCATGCAGGGCCGTGTGCTGCTGGCTGCAAGGTCCCACGTGGCTCCTGTGAGCCAGGAAGTCTCTCCGTGCCTTGCAGGACCCTGCAAGGGATGCAGTCATGCTCTAGCTCCCACTGGTCCCCACCAAGACTTCAGGCACCTGAGGCTGGGAGAGCTGTGGGGTAGAGCACATGTTTGCTTTTCACACCAGAGAGCCCAGGACAGCAGGCAGCAGCTGCTTGGCAAAGCACCCTGTCTGTGGAGAGGCATGGGCAGGTCTGGTGCCCCTTGGCTCAGCATTGTGCTTTCCTGTCTTGTCTCACTAACATGAGGCATCAAAGCTGCTCTGCACAGCCATGACATCCCATGCTCTCCCCTCTGACACTTCTAGCTTCCCCAGGCCTCCCACCAGAGCTTGTAAATTCAGCCAGCCCTCCCCCAACAGCCCCAGGGTGAATTGATACTGTACAGTGAGTGGGGTGGGTTCTGTGGGAACACGATGAGCAGAGCCCCCTCAGCCCTCACTGCCACTTTCCTCTTTGCACTGAAGGTGTGTCCTTGCAAGCCTGCCTCGGATAGTGTTGGGTTTGGGGACTGGGTTTGTTATTAGTGAGTTTTGGTTTTGGTTTGTTGGGTTTTTTTAAACTAAGAACAGCAATAAACTATATTTTAATATGCCTTGCTGGTGTGCTGTCAGCCAGGGGTCAAGGCTACGGGCATGGAGGGTGCTGTGGGGTGAAGGGGGCTTTCATGTGGTAGGAATTCTGAGGCTTAGCACAAGTGAAGCTGTACCCCAGTCTCTGCTGCCCTGGATCACTGGGATGCACATGGCAGGAGAGAGGGCCACAGGCACTGCTGTCTTCCCACATCACATGGGCCGTGGTGGGAGGGTGCAAGACTCACCAAAGTGTGGGGATGGAGCAACCACAGGACACTGCTCCCGTGACAAGGATTTATACATCTGCTGCTGGCAGCCAGCAGGTTCCTGCCAGGCCATGGTGATCAGTCTGCCTTCTCACAGGTCCACTGTTAAGGGAGAGACAGTCCTGCATCCTGGATCCTTGTGGGCCACTCTGCCTGCCCCATGACACTCCTCCTCTGCTGCAGACCCTCTCTCCTTTGTGCCAGCAGGGACTGGAGACCATCCAAAGCTCAGTGCACACCAGTCAGGTGCAGGGTAATCCACAGATGGCTCCACTGAAGGTGCTGGGACAGTGGTGGTGGATAGTGGGTTGGCAGGTAACAGAGCTCCTGCTATGCCACTCACTTGGAAACATTACTTCCAGAAGCAGGCTGGGAGAAAAAGGAGAAGATCCTCATGAGAGGTGTTGCAGTAGTGCTACAGCCAGGAAGTGTAAAGGAAGGGATGTGTCTCTCTCTACTACCCAGTGTCTCCTTTGCCTTTGAAGTTAGTTGGAGGAAAACAGTCAGGGAGCTGAATGTCCTGGTCCACACCACAGGCACCCTTCACCCCAAACCACAGGCATCTGCCACCCTAAACTGTGGGCATCCTCCACATCCTCCACCACAAGCCCAGCCCTTGCTTGTTGTGGCCTCTCCGCAGATCCATGGTGGCTCAGATCCTCTGACTCACTGGGACCTGGGCACTCACCTATCTTGCTGAGTTGCTGAGGGGCCTTCTCTGGATAAATCCCTGTCTCCATAGCACCAGCTTCCAGAGGACTGCATCAAGGTCTTCCATCTACCACGCTGCAGCAGCCCCATCATGCTCATGCAGTGCTCATGTGGCCAAGCCAGCCTCTAAGCCCTTCCCCTCACTGCTGGAACAAGGAGGAAGGAGCAGCACCGGCTCCTGAGCAGAGCTCCTGAGACCCCATCTACTGGCCAACACAGATGGAGTTTGCTGGGACCTGGTGGGGAACTGGCCCACAGGAGTCCCCAGCCCAGTGGTGTCTCCTTGGCCTGGGAGTCACTCTCGCTCACAGAGTGGCTGGGAACATCCTTCTGGGGAATGCTTTTATTAGAAAATAAATGTACATGAAATACCCTGAGCACATGAAGGGTGTGGGTCTGGCGTGGGTGGCAGGAGCCAAGGGAAGGTTTAACCATGAGGCTGATGGTGACCCCGCTGACCACAAAATGAAGCCTCTCATTTCTCATGGAGTGGTTGAAGGTGCATTAGCTAGAGATCATTATTACCTCTGTCTTTAGGACTCCATCTGTCAGGCGTGGATCCAACTGGGAGAGAGCTGAGGTGAAGTGAGTGGACACTCAGCCGGGACATTTTCCCTAATAAAAATCCATACCTAGCCTGTTTTCCCTCCCCTGGCTGCCAAGTTTCATGTAATAGAATGAAAAATCCTGGAGGCAGGCTTATCACTTCTGCTGTGAGGACATGGGCAGGAGTGGGTTGCCATGGAGAGGGAGGACAGAACTCCCCCAAAACTCGGAATGCATCATGAGATGACGTGTGCCCAGCTCACAGGGCAGCTCTGCCAGTGCTGGCTGTTACCAGGAGCATGAGTAATGCAGTAGCTACAGAAGCAGTGCCAGAGAGAGGGAAACTGTTGAGCTGAGCTGCCATTCCTTGTCCACAGACCAGAAATCTGCTGACATGTACACCTGGAGCACGAGAAGCACAATCCCACAGACCTTAGGAAGAGCAGTGGCAAGCAATCAAGCTCCTCTATCCAGGAGCCTCCACAAGAGGTTGTCGTGTGGAGCAAGGGGACCTGGTGACACCTAGGTGACACCTGACTCTGTCAGCTCAGCTTCAGCAGGATGCTCATGGCACCTCCTGAGCACAGACACTTGCCACACATCCCCAGGCGAGGGCACTCCCAGACCAACACATGAAGTAGGACTGGTTTTGCTCTGCAATGCCCTGGGGTGACCTGGGCATCCCCATTGCCCAGCTTGGATCCTGACCCTCTGTGCTGCAGGAAAGCTCTTGCCTGGACAGAAACCACACAGGCCCGAGCCAGTGAGTTCCCATCTCTGCAGCCTGGCAGCCCCGCAGCCCTCTCCATGCACGTCCTCCAAACACATCACACTCAGGGTCCAGCTTTTGGGGCTCCCACAGTCCCTGCCCACATCCCAGTGGGTTTTCTGGCCAAGCCAAGCAGCTCAGATCACTGAGGGGGAGGTGCAGCAGGAGCCAGTGGCCCGACTACCACAGGTCAAATCACGAAGCCTTTTTGTGTTGAAGGATGGGGTCCAGCAGGACAGCCCCAATGCTGCTGCTCTGTGCCTCTTCAGGGACCCACTTGGAGATACAAAGCCATCACAAAGGCAACTTGCACAGGGACAGTAGGTGACAAGACCTCGCTCAGTGAAGTCCCAGGCCCCTGCCAGACACACAGATGTGCTGGGCAGTGCTTGTGGTGGCTGTGAGGATTTGGGGTAGCTCTGTGCTGTCCCAGGGAGGAGGCAGAGCAGCTGTAGTGACAGGCAGGAGGGAGAGTGGGCAGAGCAGGGTAGGCACAGGGCCAGAGCAGACCCTGCTCTCTGCAGCTATGGCTCCCGTGGCTTTCAAAGGCAAATGGGGATGTTCCTTTGTACTGACAGCCTGCAAAATATTAGAGCTTGATTTTCTCCTGTCGTTTCAGGGGCCACCACGTCCCTCATGTTTGTCAGGCACAATGATTCCCATGCAGCGGCTGTGAAAGCCCCGTTAGCCCCCACACAGCAATTTTCCACTCTCCAACACTTTCATAGGCTGGCAGCTCTGCTCTCTGAGTATTAGTAATAAGAAATACCCTCTTGCACAGTCCTAAACCTGCTGTTTCTAATAAAGAACTGTTTGCAGCTGCATCCCTCTCGTTGCTTTGATCTGGCACTGGCAGAGGCTGAAAACACCCCGGAGAGAAGGCAGGAGCAGCTGATTGATTGTGGTGAGTCAGAGCTTTCACCAGCCCACGCACCAGTACCTGCAGGCACAGCTCTGTGCCATGTGCCACAGCACCAGAGATGGTGGTGGGGTGGGCTGGGTACTTGAGGCCCAGCTGCTGGCTCACCCCTCTTCAGTCTTTGGAGAGAGTGTGGGATGCTGATGCAGGAGACTGGTACATGCACATACCTGGGGCTGCAGTGATGGTAGAGGGATGGGCCAGGTGTCGTGCTTCAGTCCTGGGGCTGGGGGCTTGCCCCTGACCCAGCTCCATCCTCCAGTCCCTCCTGCTCAGCACATAACACCTGGCCAGGCAGATCAAAGTGGAATCTAATCCAGGCACTCCCTCCATATCCCTCGTTGCACACAGGTCTCTGTCAGGACATGCTGGGACCTCAGCCCCAGCAAGTGTTGCACCTTTGTGGCTCTGCAGAGCCCCACACTGCTTGCATCTCTGACGTGACGCAGGAAGAACCCTCTTTCATCCACTTGGAAACTTCAGATGCTAAATACCATCTTAAAATGTCACAAGCCTTCTGCCTTTTTCCACTCTGCATGAACAACTCTTTCATAGGAGTGGGGACATCCCAGCTGCTTCAATCACCCCTGGGCCAGGGTGAGCCCCTGCTGACAGTGAGTAACTACCTGAATCACCCATGGGTTATCCCAGCATCATCGCCCTGCCGTGGACTCAGGAGAGAGCTGGTTCTCTTCTATTTTGCAGAGACCCAGCCAGTTGTGACCAGAGCACCATCCATGGCCCGGTGTGAGCCCAGCCCTGTCTCCATGGGGCCACAGGTCCTGCCAGGAGCCCGCTCTAGCTATGAGCTTCCCACGGAGTTACAGCCTCCTTTGGGCATCCAGCATGGGGTCCTCCATGGGCTGCAGGTGGATCTCTGCTTCCCTCTGGACCCTCAGGGAGGGGACATGGACAGGATGTCCGAGATGATTCACAGGGTTGAAATGTAGCCCCACGCAGCCCCAAGGTCTCCTTGAGATTGGCTGCACTGTACTTCCATCTCCTCCAACAGCTGTCTAGACACTGGACTCCAATGATCCCAGCCTGCAGCAAAGCATAAGGTTTCACCTCATCTGTGTGGCTCCAGCTCAAAACTGTCCCATCTTGCAGGGCAAGGGCTTGTCAGCCCTAAATCACCCCAGTGCTGGCAGCAGGAATAATAGAAGTATCCTGCATTGCTGAAAATCGGCCTTTGCCCACAGGACATCAAGACAGAGGTCACTGCAGGTGCGATTTTCTGCCAGGAAAACCCCAAGTTTTCTCAGTGCCTTTCCCAACTGCTGCTGGGTTTGTAACACAGAAACAATGAGCACAGAAGCCAGTTTTCTGTAATAAATTAGTGATATTTAAAAACAGCTCCAGTACACAATCAGTATTTCCAGAGAAGTAAAAAACCCCAATCTCCTCTAATAATATATATATGAGTGTTATATACATTTGCCTAAGTATAGCTACTGTACTGCAGATACAAATGGATAAACAGATAAGAGTGTTGAGATTTCAGCTTTGGTCCCCAGTGCTTATGCTTTGGCTCCAGAGCACCAAAACCCCGAGGGAAGCTCTGAGGATGTGGATCCTGCCCATACATGTCTGTGCCTGCCTGTGGAAACCTGCCCCAGCCCTGTCCCCAGCCTTGCACCGGCAGGCTGGGGCAGGCAGCTGTTGTGGCTGGAGAGCTCTGGGTGGCATCTTGGACTGTGATGGGAACTGGGGGCCCCTGAGGGCTCCCAGGGTGCCTTGTACTCACTATGTCCCAGATGGGGCACGTGGCTCATAGCCAGAGAAGGCAGCAGCCTGCAGGACATTGTGGGGCAAGGGGGGCGGCTGGCAGGGGCTGAGGATGGCCAGTGCCACCTGCTCGGAGTAGCCTTGCTGCACGGTGCTGTCACCTAGCTCGGTCCCACTGCCATGCAGGGGCTGGGGAGCACAGAGCAGCTGCCCTCCCTTCTCTTCCTCACAGGTCAGCAGCTTCACAGAATTCAGTAGGACGTGGTGCTGGGCTGTGCCGGGGCTCTCATGCAAGCCCTCCTGGCTGCAGCTCCTGCCTGGCATGGGCAGAGGAAGGTGGCTGCCTGTTTGCAAGGCTGGGCACTGGCACTTAGAATAAAGCTGGGGGTGCAGGGGGAGCCATGTCTCAGGTGTCTGGTTGTCTCTGTCACCCATGTAGCTGTTTCTGGTGAGTCCCAGTGGCACCAACTGCTCCAGCACATCATCCCCATCACCTGCCTCCCCATCTTTCTCCACATCACCTGCCTCCACATCTTTCTGTGGTGGGACCCGAGAGCCCAAGGTGTGCCCCAGCTGGCTGTGGGTGGGGGACAGATCTCTTCCCTTGGGGCAGTCCAGGCCAAAACCATTGGCACAGTAGCCACTCATGTTCTGGGTGAGGCTTCGGAGGAGCAGTGGGACCATGGGCGATCTCTGCCCAGCTGCAGGTGGCCCATGGGAGGGGAGTACAGTCTGCAGGACAAGTGTCACCGGGTCCTCCTCGAGCTCGAGGGAAGACACACAGATGGCTACACTCAGCTCACTCTTCAGAAGAGCCTGCAAGGACAGGAGCAGTGACACGGTCAGCCTCAGCCAGCCAAAACCCCTGCCACCACGGGGGTGGCAAACTATACCCAACGCTGAAGGTTGTGCTGCCTGAGACCCCCTCCTCCACTGTGGCTCACAGCTGGCTGATGCCCTCCACCAGTACCTTCTCCTTGGAGTACAGTGGTTCAGACAGCAGGAGAGGCACCTGGGTACCAGGATGGGCTTGGCGGTGTGAGAGGTGGAGGGAAGGAGGTGCTAAATCCCTGAAAATGCAGGGGTCCCTGGCTCAGCTTCGACACACAGGTAGAGGCTGGATGAGGACCGTCACTCACCAGTGTTTTTGGGAGATGAATCTCCGAGGGGTTGGGGAAAATGTACAGCTGGACAATGCAGAGACTGGCCACACACAGCAGCAGCAGCAGCAGCGAGAATGCAGTCAGCACGGCAAGGGTCCAGGAAAAGCCTGCCAGGAGGTCACAGCAGGCTGAGAGGTGGAAGGACTCCATCGCATCTCTCCCAAACCTCCCCGTGCCACTGTTTTCCCCGGAGCCCCCGTGGGAGGCTGGGATGTTCCAGGAGGCAAGCCCAAGGCAGATGGCAAGAAAGCATCGCCCTGAGAAATCTTCACAGGGCATTGCTGGGTTACAACCCTGACCACAGTGGCTGGTGGTGAGGGACCCACACCTCCGCACGAGTCTGTGCTGCAAGCAAGATCCGAGATGCCCCTGCACTGAGCCGGGAGAGTGCTCCCACCTGTGGGGCCCGCCGGAGTCTCCAGGCACTGCTCCGCCTCCCGGCTCCTCTCCCTGTCCATGTCGGCAGCTGCCGTCCGGACACAGTACCGTGTTCTGGGCTTCAAGTACCTGAAGGTGCATGGCATGCTGCTCCGTTTGCAGGGCACCTGGAAGCAGATGGGACAGGTGGCCACAGTGGCTGGAGGTGGGGTCTGTGCATGGCTCCACTGCCCAGCACAGCCTTAACATCCCAGTTGCCCCACGGTCCCTGCTCCCTGGCACCTCCAGCACTTGGTTCTTCACCCCAGAAAGTGTTCAGGTCCCAAAGTATCTTCTGAAACACCTGTGACATCACCTTTCATATGAACAGAACCAGTCACTCAGTCTTAGGGAGGAAAGGGGTTTCCTGCCTTGCTGAGGTGCGAGCCCCAGATTGGGGGTGCAGAGCACCTCACACCTGCCTGTGCAGCCAGGTGTGGGCAGGGCTGGAGCACAGGTACTCCCACACCAATGTAACCTGAGATGGCAGCTTTGCTGCACCAGGAAAGCTTGTGCAAGCCCTACACTCTCTGAGCCCTGCCCAGCTGCCACACACCTGCTGAACAAGCTGGTCCCCTTCATACAGGTGCAGCCAGTACCACAGTTTCAGCAGCACTCGGTCCACTGGCTTGTAGGAACCAGTTCTTCTCTGATAGGGTGTGAGTGGCATGGCAATGTTTACAGTGAGAATTTGATCCTCAAGCAGCCAGGACAATTTGGGGGGCCCCACAGTGGCTGTAGGGAGGGAAAAAAAAAATACAAGGAGAAAATTTAGCCCTTCAAAGGAAGGCAGGCATCTTGTTTTTCTAGAAATTATATTTTTCTATCTGACATCCCCCCCTCCTACCGCACAGAAGTTCCTCAGGTCTTGCCTGATGCCAGTTTGTGCTGAGAAACCAGCTTTAGGAATGGCAGCTACCACGTCTTCATGAAAACAAGTGCTGCTTCTGCCTCCTCTTCATACTGACAGACCTGTAGCACCACTGGCTCTCACTATCAAACCCTTCACCCCTGAGCCATCCACCAGGGCCTGGAGATCTGCTGAGGGCAGCAATCACATTCTGGGTGTGTTCACCCATTTCCACACCAGTTGGATGCAGAGGAAACAAACAAGGGAACCCAAACAGCTGATCCACACCCTATTTAACTGCTCACAAATTCAGTTCATTGCAACCCCCTTTGAGGAGGGCTGTGGGAGGGTCCTGAGTCTTTCCTGCCTTCAAGAAACCACCAGGCTTTTTGGACAGGACAGCCAGTCTGTGACTGAGAAGAGGCATGTTCTCACACATGGCAAACAGGGCAGCCAGGGTGAAGGCATCACCAGAGGGACTGCCCCTGCCTGTGCCAACTTTGTCTTGTTGGAGCAAACCTACCCTCACCAGGCATCTCCCAGACCATGGCAGGGGTGAGCAGGGGAGCCTTTCAAAAGCCAAGCCCAGAGGTGTATCCTTTTTCTTCCCCCACCTCACTGCATTCTCCAGAAACCTAAATTTTCATATTGCCTTGTTGGCCTGGGGCCTCCCATCCATGGTCCTCACTTCAACACGTCTCCTTTGGCCCCTTGTTCTTTACCCAGCCCTCCTCTGGCAGCTCTGCCTCATCCCTTTCCTCCAGTCAGGGCTCTTAGCACTTTTCCCACCAGTATCCTCGTGATTTCTCACTGTATCCCACCAGATCTCTCCAGGGACCCCTCTCCCCCACTGGCCCCCCAGTAAGATCCCAGCTGGAGGAACTCTCTGGTCCTTACTGTCTCTGTACAGCTGCAGCTCACTGGATCTGGCCCACTTGGACTGCTCGCCTCCGGCCACTGCTCTTACCCGTGCCCAGTAGACATCATAGATCCTGTCAAAATACAGCTCACACACCCAGGAGCTGGTGCTGTTCCCACTGCAGCAATCTGCTTTGGTCCAGCTCGAGGTTCTGCCCAGGGAGAAAGCACAGGGATTGCTCCTTTTTGGCACTTTCCTAGCCCAAAGGGAGGGTTGCCCTGCCACTGTGATCCTGCCCAGGTGGAAAGCACAGGAAAGCCCAGGTACTGGCCTACAGTGTTCTGGGATGCATGAGGAGGGGTATCACCCCAGGTTGGGGACAGATGGCACCTGGCAGTACTGCATTCTGGCCTGTGCTCTGCGATGAGGAAACATATGTGGGCAGGCAGAGCCCACCAATGGGTTGAGGCTCTGTGGTATTAGGCAGGCCGAGTGAGCAGTGACAGCTGAGTCTCAGAGAAAGGTGGCCTTGGGTGGGGGGTCTTATCAACATGATGGAGAAAAGAAAAGCTTCCTTTCAGAGGTGGCTGGTGAAAGAGGCAGTGGGGACAGGTTGAAATGCAGGAAACTGCATTCACCATAATGGAAAAAATACCCAAACTCAAAACCCGAGCCCTAAAGCAACCTCTGTTTTTTACTGGGAGAGTGATCAGCGAAGGGACCAAGCTGCCCAGGGGGTGTGGAGGCTCCATCCTTGAAGGTGTTCAAAACCCACCATAATACGTTCCTGAGCTGACCTTGCTTGTGCAAGACTAGAATGAGCCAGACCCTGCCAGCTCCACTGCTCTGTTACTCCATGATATTTATGGCCAGAAAACAATCCTCTGCCTGCCAGGGGTCCCCAGCAGCCTGTGCCAGGGTGCAAGGGGACCACTTCCCTTCACCCTCTCCTTTCCACCTACCTCTTCCTCCACTCCACCTGATAGGTGGCATGGCTGGGCAGGCTGGGGTCTGGCTCCCACCACAGCCAGACGTGGAAGTTCTGTGCCTCCAGCCTCACGTGCCGTGGTTGCAGCAGCATCCCTAGGGATGGGGCAGAGGGGTGTCAGGCAGTGCTGCTCTGCTCTGCAGGGTCCCCTCCTTAGTTGTCACCGCGTGGCCATGCTGCACATGTTCCCCCCTCCCACAACCCCCAGCTTCAGCCTGGTGTGGGCAAACACCTCCTTCACAGCAGAGTGATCGGCACCTGCATTCCTCCAATGCCTCACCCACTGAGAGTACCCTCTCCACGCTCCTGCCAGAGGCACCAACACCCTGACAAAGCTGTTGAGGTTTTCTTTCCCGTTGCTCTTTGAACACCACTCAGACCCCTCCTCTCCGCAGCTACCTTCTGTAGGTCTCAGAGGTGTCCCTGTGTCTCCCCCTGCCCTGCAGCCAGAGCCGCCCCAGCCTGTGGCAGCAGCTCCAGCACTGGCTTACCCTGGAGCAGGGAGCAGCTGGCCAGGGTCAGCAGCAGGTGGAGGGCAGTGCTCATTCCGCCACAGCCTGTCCATCTGGCCCCACACTACGCTGTCACGCTGGGGGCTGTGGTGAAGGACAGGTGTGCCGGAGCTGTTCTGCCACCTGCAGACATGATGGGCAGCTGGGACCTGGGGTTAGAGAAAATGTATTTTTTTCAAGAACCTTCACCCAGTGACATCAGCCACGGGCAAGCTTTGCCCATGGTGTCTGTGTGCCCAGCAGAGGTTCCCACTGCAGAGAGGCAGGGGACCCCCTGCTACACCCTGGAAAGTGAAACAGCAGCAGAGCAGGTGCCCTCAGGGCTGTGGCGGCAAGCGGACCTGCAGGGCCAGTGAGCAGTTGCCACACTCTGCCCTGGCACTGCACATGTGCTGCAGGGACCTTCTGCTGCACCACCTCTAGTACCTCATGGTGAGAAGCCATGCTGCTGGCATCATGGGGATGTGGGTCTGAGAAACCTCCCCAGAGGTGTGAGCAGCCAGCGAGGTGACTGAGCCCAGCCCTGAGCATGACTCACACTGGCACAACTGGTGACACCACTGCCAGGACACCCCCAGCTCTCCTGCAGCCTCCCTGGTGTGGGGAGGGTAGGGGTGTGTGCCAGCACCCAACCAGGCAAAATGGGCCACGCCAAGGCATCCTCTTGGGCTGTAAGCAGAGACCTGTCTTGTGAACCACAGCAGAGGCTGGTCCCCCTGGGCACCTGTGTCTGACACCTGGCCAGTGTGTCCTTGTCTCAGCCTTGCCCCACCATTCAGCTACCAGGAACATTTCCCTGCTCTTACTGGCCATGGAGGTCACCTTCCTCTCCCAGCGTAGACGTGTGAGGGCCTTGAGGCCACCAACACCTACCCCTCAGTAATGGGGACACATCCCCTGCATGAAGGTGGGGAGCCCGGGGCCACCTCCAGGGACAGAGGGGTGAGAGCATCCCCTGGCCAGACAGGACACCTGCAGGGCTGGCCCACTGTGGTCGATGGCTCTTGCTCTTCCCATTTCACATGCTCTAATGTTGAGTGCAACCACCTCAGCAGGCGGGTATAAAGTGCCTTCCCCATTTTCTGTCCTTTGCAGCATTCAGAGCTCGAGCACCCGACAAGCAGGGACATGCAGCTGCAAACGTGAGCAAGGGCTCAGAGGTGAGATTTCTGAAACACCCGAGCCAAAACACGGGCAGTGGGTTTAGGAATTCCCTCCGCCCTGAGGTCAGCAAGAGCCCTCCCGGCTTTGCAGCAGATCCTGGTGAAGGCAGCATTTCTGGCTGGAGGGAAAAAGAACCCCAACGACTGTTCCTGGGATTTGTGGGGGGCTCGAAGCTGGGGAACTGATGGAGATCCCGGGACCGGCTGGCCACACCGGTAGGGACAGGGCTTCTCCAGCTACAGGAGGCAGCGCAGTGGGGCCCAAGGGCTTCCACAACAGCAAGGATGGCCACTGGTCAAGGCCCATCCTGACCCCAGCACACCCACTCCCCCCTTCTGCCTTGGCCAGAGGGAAAATCCAAGCAACCCTCCCCCTGTTGTGGCATCAGTAGAAGTACGGTTTACAGCATATCTCATTGGCTAAGGTTGTGGGAATTTAACCCCCTCTCCTCCACGTATCCCCTTCTTTGCCTGTCCCCCCGTCGTTGTGGTGCCGAGGCATCAGTGCTCCCCCCTACCTTGACCCACGCAGTTCCTCGCTGGCCCCTGCTGTATCAAGAACCCGCCAAGCTGTTAAACACGACACTCTCAGCTCAGCAACCCCACCGTCCAGCTCCGAGTGCTCACTGGAAGCATCATAAGGCTCTGCTCAGTTGCCAGGCTCCCTCCAAATTGCGGACAGGTCCACTGTCCCGTGCCCCGGTGCTCGGAGCCGTCCCACAACACGTGACTTGGCTTTGTGGTTTGGTTTTTTTCCTGAGCCAGCGTTTGGTTTTTCTTCTTCCTTGCTTCCTCATCGGCAGTGCCCTGGCAGGCTGCGGGCGCTCAGCAGTGCCCTCTGCACTCCAGAGCTGAAGCACGACCAGCCCCAGCACCCCCTTGCATGCTGCCTGCACCACCCCTGCAGGGACCAGCAGTGGCTTGGGAACAGAAAGGAGAAGGGGGGACGGGCAAGGGCCAGGGGTGACACACTGGAGGGCAGACACAGGCAAGGACATTCCTGCAAGAGCAGGAGGTTTTATCCCTGCTCCACTACTGTCCCTGCAGTGTTCCAACAGTTGGCAGCACCAGATGGGGACAGTGCCCAGTGAGAGCTAGCAAGGTGACAAATCACGAGGAATAAGGACATAAGGCCACAGCAGACTGGACAGGCTCTTTAATACCACCCTCACAGAGAACACCTTGTGCTTGCTGTCTGCCCACATCCACTCCTAGGGCACAAGCCAGGCAGCTTGGCAGGGCAGGCAGCAACAGATGCCAGTCAGGCAGGGTGATCTCTCCTGGACAGAAAGGGAAGAAGCAGGCAGGAGATACTTTATCCAGTGCTGCAAATGCTCTCAGAGCAACAGCTCCTTCTCCCAGGCCCACTGGCTGCACAAACAGCAGTGGCCAGCACCTCCCACCCTACAAAGTACTGCTGGTGAGGTGAATGAACAGCTCAGTCCAGCCCTCTCAGCCCCTCTCCCTCTTTGGTCGGAGGGCAGGGATAACCCTGTGACAGCTCTGGGTGGCTGTGAGAGCCAGCAGTCCTGGGTACAGCAGGCACAGTTGAGCCCTGTGGGCAGGGTCAGGCCAAAAAGGACCCTCATATGGCCCGGGGGCCCAAGGGTGATGGGTGGCTGCCCCCCAGCACTCTGGCAGCACCTCCCCTGCTCAACTGTCACTCAGCACCTTCAAAGCAGCAAGGGTTAGAGAGCTGGCTATGTCCATGTCCAGGAAAAGGTGGGTGCCCACTGCAGGCAGGATATCCTCAGCCTGCAGCACTGGGGCTCCCACGGGGCTCAGGAAGGGCAGGTCTCTCCCTGACAGAGGGTGCTGCAGGGATGAAGACTCCAGTGGCAATAGCTCAGCTGCCCCATGGCTGGAAGCACCACCAGCTGTTCTCAGGAGAGCACAGGGGGATGCAGAGGGAGCAGGCAGTGCCATGATGGGACTGAGCATCAGCACTTGCCCCTGCCCCAGCTGGGCACCACCATCTCTGTCTCTGCCTCCCAAGGTTAAACTTTTCCTGGTAAAACCCATCCTCCAAAGGCCTGCTCCAGGTACCGGGCCACTGCCAGTGTCAGATGGTCGTTGTAGGCAGCTGCCACCAGCTGGATTCCCAGAGGCAGCCCCTCGCTGCCCAGCCCCAGTGGGCACTGTGTCACCGGCAGGCCCAGGACATTGAAGATGGCTGGAAGAGAGAAGGCTGAATCAGAGCAAGCACAGCAGCTGGGATCAATGCCCGGCTTTCCCACCCTGGGTAGGTCGCCACTGCCATACACAACACCAGGCTCCTGGGAGCTGGTGCTTGACACAGTGGCACAGACATGGTGACAAGGGACATCACTCCCCAGAGGTTCCCAGTGCCCCACATCCCATGTGCAAACTGCATCCACAAGGGATGACACACACTGCAGCATGCCAGTATCTGTTTTGGGACACTCCTGCAACAGGCACAATCCCTCCAAAGCCATGCAGCACTGACACCAAAGTGCTCTGGCCACAAGGAAGGCATGCAGTGAGGCCCAGACTGTATCCCAAGAGATGGTGGCTCTCAAGTTCCTGCTAAACCACAGCAGCAACTGTAACACCTCTGGGGCATGGCAGCCCTCCACATCAGACACATCAATCAGATCTGACTTGCTGTTGTCAGCAGGTAAAAGGTGCCAGGTGACAAGGCGTGACAACTCATGCCCCACGTTCTAGAGCAGCCAGACCCCTCTCTGCATTGCACAGCCCATCATACAACGCCCCAGCTGCCAGCCCACGCTGCTGCTGTGGGCAAGGGCATCCCTGCAGCCCTACATGCACCCCACGAGAGCCACAGCTGCTCACCTGTATAGGCAAAGTTGAAGGGCATGCAGATGGGGGAGTGATGCTTGGGGGCGATGGTGGGGTGTGAGGGGTACAGGAGCACCCCATCCTGCCCCAGCAGTGCCTCCATCTCCTCCTGAAGGCTCTTCCCCATGCTCACCAGCTTGGCGTTCCCACTCTGGTTGAGCTTCATCAGCTTCTCTGTCAGCCCCAGGGCTGCAGGGAAAGGATACAAATGGGAGAGTGACTTTGGGCTATATGGGGCAGAAAATGCATTGCCTGGCCACACACATCATCCCCTGCTCCTCATGCAGCCCCCCCCCCCCCAAGTCCCTCTCCCCATCAGCACCCACAGTAGATGGCCCCCAGCACAGCTCTGCAGGCAGCGCCCCCCAAGCTCTGCCAAGGGAAAGGCTTTCAGCCTGCCCTTCAATTCCACCTTTCCAGCTGCTGCATATCCCGGGGCTCCTCCTGGCCTTACCAATAGCTGGGAGAGTGTGAGAAGACATCCCCACGAGCCACTTCATCAGCTCCCACAGCGGCCACACCGGCTTCCCGTGGTCCCCCAGCAGGTCTGTGAATCGCTGTGCCTCCTGTAACAGACCCCTGTCAGTACTGCCAGCATGCAGCAGGGAGGAACAGGCTGGCAAGGGACAGTGAAACTCCAGCTGTCCCATTATCCCAAAGCAAGCCATTCCCATTGTCACATGGGAGATGCTTTGCAGCTCTAGCACTGATCCAGGGTGCCATCAGGAGCATCTCTCCCTGCGAGAGACAGCAAGGAGGAAGGAGAGCCCCTCAAAGCAGCACCTTCCAGCACCCAAACAACATGATGGAAGGAATGATGCTCTGGGTAATGCCTTGGAAGCATTTACTCCTGTGATATGGTCATGGAAACATGAAGGAGGCAGAAGAGCCAAACACGCTCTCCTCAGCATGGTGGGGCTGGGTTGTTTCCCACTGCTGCCTGCGTGCCAGGCGTGCACAAGGTATGACACTCCTTATTTTTGCTACAAAATACTTCCCTGCATGCACAGAGCATAGCACAGTGGGTGCAGTTCAAGGGTAAAGTAACACAGGCAGGCCTGCTGCTGGAAAGCTGCTAATCCCCTGCTTGTCCTGGCATCCTAAAGGGTGTTAATCCCAGCCTACAACGTCAGAAGACAGAGTGGAGCCAAGAGTGAGACAGGATGCTCCCCCCATGGCTGCCTTACCAACCTACACAGAAAAGGTCAACATGCCAAAACGACCTCTCCTTCCATTGCTCCTCTGCTGGGAGCCATGGCCTCATGTCATGGGAGAGCAAGGGAGAAGGGGCTGTGCAGCTTTGGGAAGAGATGAAAGGAGGATTGGGGGAACACATGGAGCAGGGAAGCCAACAGACACGTCTGAGAAACCTACAGCTCTCTATAGTTGGCCCCAAACAGGTGAGTCTTCCCTCCTGACACTGAACGTGTGCCTTGGCCAGCTCGATCTGACACACCTGCCCGTTGCTGTCCTTGGACGACATCATGGCTGACCAGATCTGGAAAGAATACTTCATTTTGTGGATTGCCACGCGCTGAACTTGGACCCCCAGGTCACTTTCGATGTGCTCCACCACCTGAAGGGAAGAGCAGGAAGGGTTTGTTTCCAACATGCTGCCATGAGCCCATGGAAACTACAGAGAAATGGCCAAGGGCATCGGCTCACAAGACCTTCTCCTTGTTTCTTCTCTACCACAGAAGAAAAAGTTCTTTCCCCTTTTTAACCCCTGGAAGCACAGGACCGGGACATGAGGCTGCCTCCCCAGCCCTCCAACCCACCAGTCCCCACAGGAGCTACAAACAGAGCAGCTCCCTGCCCTTTCCAGGGCTCCTCTAACTGGTCTCCCTATGTTCTATCTTCAGGGTCACCCCAGTGAGAACCAACTTAGTCTCCTTCCTACCTTCTTTTGGGCCTGCAAGATCTCCTTGTCCACAGGTGACACAAAAACAGACCCACCATCATGGTCCATGCAGTGGAATTTGATTTTCTCCAGTGACACTTTCTCATTCAGCTTGAGCCTCGGAAAGGAAAGGTGCTCTGTCACAATACCACCCCTGACTCCTCCCCAGATGCCAGAGCTGCTTGTTAATCGTCAGGAGACCCTGCTCTGCCCCCCCCCCCGGGTCGTAAGGTGACACCCTTAAGACACATAACACCTGCTGCCCAGCTGTTCACCTGCCTCATCAGTCCTATCAAGTTCCTACTGGGAAAATCCTTATCTCTCCAGAAGTACCTCGTGACTACAAACCCTGTCCATGGCCAAGGTTGAGACTGTACAAGAGCCACTGAAGAAACAGAAGTGGTAACAGAGAGAGCGGCCACATACAGACTGTGGCACAAAGCAGGGCTGCCCTGTCTGCCCCATCTCTGTTCTGCTCCTCAGTGGCACCTGCACGCAGGAGGCTCTCGGTTGCACGGACCTGTGAAGGAACTGAGCTGACCATGGTGTGGGATGGAAAACTCAGCAACAGGAAAAAGGCCCTGTAACACCCAGAAGCAAGGCCAGTGCTGGGAGGGGAGTGCCACGTGGGACAGCACTGGGAAGCAGTTCACAACTGAACTCTGGAGCACATGGGTGGCGGGAAGGACAGTCCCAGCCGCAAAGGTCCCGGTGAAGCCAGGGGCAGAGGAAGGAAACCAGTAACAAACAAACTGGGTGGGGTGCAGATCTGCCTTGTACAAAGGACTGGCCTGCTGTACAGACCAGAGATCTGCTGACTCCTGCTCAGCAGCTGAGAGCAGCAGGAGCGACTCACTTGCTGACCCCAGGACCGGCCATGACCCTCAGCACAAGCTCCAGGTCCTCTGCGTAGCGGCACATGGGCCCCGTGCACAGGTAGCTGGTCCGCACCCCGTGAGCATTTGGGAACTGGCCATCGTTGGGAACCACCCCTGTGAGCAGAAGAGATGTTGGGTACCACCCCAAGCATTGCCTCCAGCTGTGGGGAGCCCTGCTGGGGGGCTTTCAGCACAGTGGTACACAGTTCCCCAGGGACTGCACGCCTCTCAAGTGCTGATGGCAAGGTGCAGAGGGTGAGGAAGGGAAGAAAAGCACCCAGCCAGGACACTGAATGCCAGAGAAACACCCAAGCAGATGCCAATCTTAGGAAAACATCCCACGCTGAGGATGCAGTATCTGGGTAAAACCCTCACCGTCTCCCACAAGCCTGGCATTCTGCCACGAAAGGCTTCCTGCTGCCAAGCCCAGCTGTGCTCCCACAGGGCACTTGTCCCACACAGGGAGTTCCCTTACAGCAATCAACCAGCACAGGGGTGTTCTGAACAGGTTCTTCCCACAGTCCCTGCTCCTCAAGGCCTTTCTGCTGGGGAGGAGAATTCCACGCTCCCTTACCTGTTGTGGGTTTATGGCCAAAGACTCCATTGAAGAAGGCAGGCATCCGGATGCTGCCACCGATGTCGGAGCCCACACCTATGACTGAGCAGGCAGCTGCCAGGACACCACCCTCCCCACCTGCACAGGAGAAAACATGGCAAAACACCACAGGTGTACGGCACAAACCATCCAGAAAAACAGGAGAATCTCACAGCGACCCAGATGGGGTGGGGGAGTCGCCACAGCTTTAGCAAGGGCTGAGGGAATTTGGGCCAAAGAGATTTTCCAGGCAAAGACAGACAGGGGCAGCCGAAGCAATTCCAGGTGAAACACCTAGGGGAGGCAAAGCAGCAGGACTTCCAAATAGCCTACAGCAGTGCCCAGGAAGGAGGCCTGCGAGCTCTCCAAGAGCCCAGGGACGCATTAAAGCCACCTGCAAACACTCAGGACTCCTTGCTGCATTTCAACCTGTCTCTCAGGCGGGCCCGTGCCCAGGTGCTGGGGGCTCACCTGAGCTGCCGCCCACAATCCTCTGCAGGTCGTAGGGGTTGTTGGTGCGGCCGTAGACCCTGTTGCTGGACTCGTACCACATGCAGAGCTCGCTGCAGTTGGTGACACCCAGCGGGATGGCGCCCGCCTGCTTCAGCCGCGACACCACCGTGGCGTCCGAGGTGGCGATCACGTTGCGGCGGTTGACCAGGCCAGAGGTGTTGGGCATCCCTGCGGTGCCAAGGTTGAGGGAAAGGAGGGAGGGTGTCAGGGCCAGCACCCCAAGGCCAGCTGGAGCTGCAGGAAGCAGGTTCCTGGCTGCTCCTCTGAGGCACCACGAGCTCCGCAGCACTCGCGTGCTACAAGCGAACATGGACGCAGAAACCCCGGCTTGGTGCAGACCAGGGAAAGGGAAACTGCTTCCCTCTGAGCACCTGCCATGGCCACGCACCACCCTGGGGAGCACTCGCCTGAGAGGAAGAGAGTCACCACATCTGAAGGGGAGAGAAACAAAGGCAAACCCACCGTGGAGAGAAAAGGCCTCCTTGACAGTGACGGGGACCCCCAACAAGGGGAACTTCTCCTCCAGGTAGTCATCGCCAAGGCCCTCCGACAGCAGCTTATCGACCTGCCGGGCTTCCTGCAGGGCCTCCTCAAACCTGCAACGAGGCACACGCTGATGTTCCGGTGCCGGACCGGCGAGGAGCGGGATCCCCGCAGGGCGGGCGGGCAGACCCCCGCTGCGGCAAAGAGCTTGAGACCGCCCCGTCTCTGCCGGAGCTGGGAGCAGCATCCCGGCCAAGCCCCTGCCGGGACCACCGGCCAGGCGCGGGGGCGGCGCGGGGCTCTCGGTGCGGAGCCCGGGGGGCCTGAAGGGAGAGCGGGGGTACCGAGCCACGGCCGCGCCCGCGCTCACCTGTCCTTCACGACAGCGTTGATGAGGGGATTCACCTCCCTGATCCTCTCCACGTACGCCTCCACCACCTCGATGCACGTCACCTGCGCAGCACGGAGCGCGGCGGGGACCGCCGTCAGGGTTGCGGGCGGTGGGGAGGGGGGGAACAACACCGGGGCAACAACAACACCGCGGGAACAACTCCCCGGTGCCCGCGCGCACCCCCCGCCCT
>VXBA01004866.1:3725-15846 GCA_013399895.1 Serilophus lunatus | reverse complement strand
AATCCCACCCTCTGTATGATGTCTCAAATCACGCCCTCTTTGATGTGTCAATGCCACCCTCTGTGATGACACAAATCCCACCCTCTATGATGCCAAAAATCCCGCGCTCCCCATGTTGTCACAATCCCAACCTCTGTGATATCATAAATCCTGTCTTCTGTGTCATCACAAATCCTGTCCTCTGTGATGTCACAAATGCTACCCACTGTGATATCACAATCCCACCCTCTGTGATGTCACGTATCCTGCCCTCTGTGATGTCATAATTCCCACTCTCTCTGATGTCTCAATGACGCCATCTTTTATGTCAGAATGCCACCCTCTGTGATATCACAATTCCCGCCTTCTCTGATGTCTGCTCTGATGTCACAAATCTCGCCCTCTGTGATGTCACGTGTCCTGCCCTCTGTGATGTCACAATCCCACTTTCTGTGATGTCAGTTATTATGCCACAAATCTCACCATCTGTGATGTCACAAATCCTGCCCTGTCTGATGTCCCAAATTTTGCCCTCTATGATGTCACAATTTGCACCCTCTGTAATATCACAAATCACTCCTTCTGTGATATCACCAATCTCGCCCTCTCTGTGATGTCACAAATCTGGCCCTCTATGAAGTCACAAATCTTACCCTCTATGATGTCACAATTTCCACCCTCTGTAATATCACAAATCACTCCTTCTGTGATATCACCAATCTCGCCCTCTCTGTGATGTCACAAATCCCATCTGCTGTAATGTCACAATGCCACCCTCTGTTATGTCACACAACCGCTCCTTCCCTCTGACAGATCCACACTCTTTCCAAGCTTGGTGTCATCCGCAAACTTCCTAATAACGGATTCCATCCCCTTGTCCAGATCATCAATAAAGATATTGAATAAAACTGGCCCCAACACTGAACCCTGAGGGACCCCACTGGTGACTGGCCTCCAACTAGACATGACTCCATTTACCACCACCCTCTGATCTCGGCCATCCAGCCAATTCTTAACCCAGGACAGAGTAAACCTGTCTAAGCCACAATCCATCAGCTTAACCAGGAGTTTGTTATGGGAAACATTATCAAAGGCTTTACTAAAATCAAGATACACTACATCCACAGGTTTCCCCTCATGGATCAGGTTAGTGCAAAGAAAAATGTACCTTTGACACCATGGAGATTTTATACAAAATTTCAGAGGAGAAATGATGAATGATTAGGCATTTCTGTAATAGTCTCTTTCAATGTTTTCTGAATTAAATATGTTATGTTTCCCTTCAAGACAACCTATCACAGTTCAATATAAAATAGAATAAGAAAAAATAAATAAGAAATATTTAAAGCCATACTTAAAATACTGAAGTGCTATTTTTCAGTTCTTTTATAGCCCATGCAGTACTTAAACCAAAATTCACAAGAAATATCTATCTACTCAGTGAAAAAACCCCACCTTACTCCTCAACTTCTAGTTCTAGATTTGTGCCATTGTGTATGGTGTAGCCTTTATGATATTAAATTTTACTTTCCTTAAAAACCTGAGTCTTATGAGTTCACAGCAATAAGCTGTTATCATCCTTTTCCATTCTCTTTGTTTCCTTCCATGTGATGAGGACATATGGTCAACTATATATTTTTTAAAAAAGAAATATATTCAATGGTTTCATGCGCTGCTTCTATGGAACACAAGCCCAGAAATAGGATTATAGTGCATTTTGATATATTTTGTTTCTTTCTCAATTAAAGAACAAATCCAAATATTAAAAACCTGTGTGAAATATACTTTACCTTTTGAGTCAGTCTGTAAGTGATTTCGAAATATATTAAGAGGAATCTGGCTCAAAAGATAATCTTTACTATACCAATTATCTCAGTTGGCTGAAAAGAAATTTCTTGTGTATTACATCTATATTACTATCCATACATATCCATGAGTGCACAGTGACATAACGTATTTATTTCTACAAATTATGTCCAGACAACAGCTATTTTATTAATTTTAATAAGTTCGATTTATCTCTGTAAGACTGAGTAAACAAACAGCACGGATGCCCTTTGGCAACAAGAATGATAAATGTCTTCTATGGCCCCTCCAGTACAGATCAAACTGACAAGAAACAAAAGATGGAAACCATAATAAATGTAGTCCATGTATGTGTTAGATTTTGACATCCTTGTCTGTACATCAATCAATACAACCGCACCTCAGAAGAAGAAAAAAATAACTGCACTCAGGGATGCTACTGGAGGAGACCATGGACAACATGTTGTATTCTTTCCTTATATGTGCATAATCAGCTGCACTGCACAATCAGTTGCAATGCAAAAAAGGGACAGATAAGAGATAGCAGGGAGATAATTTTCAGTTCTATTGAAATTCTTGTTTTGTGCCTGGAGTGAGAAAAACATCTATTACAGTTTTTCTATCCATCACTAAGAGGTGAGCATGGGAAAATAAGTTAAGACTCTAGCAAGTAAAGGTATTTAAGTTGTCAAATACTTTTTTGATACATATGTCTGTTAACCCAGCTTTGTTTCTGCAGGTACATTCCTTTAGGGGTAAAGACAAGGCAGATGATAGTTTGTCTCTAAAGGCAGGAAATTCCTATGCAAGAGTAAGTTTTGGAGCTGGATATTCAGAATCAGAATTATGCTGGTGACTGCTTTCTGTGACCAGACTCTATGCCTGTATAGAAAATCAATATCATAATCAGAGGTCATCATGTTGGAGGTTAAAATTAACATCTAATAAAATGGCTGTTTTAAAAAGCATAGAGAAGAGAAAGCCATACCTCAAACCCTTTCCTCTTAACACTCATTATTATCCTCAAGCAAGATGAGTATTGCTGAATTGGCTCACCTTGCTTAATTTGAAGAAGGAAAGAAAAAAAAGAAAGAAAAAAAGCACAATTATCTAAAATAAACCAAGCCAAACCAAATCACATATTTTAAAAGCATTTTGCTTTTCAAGTAATTTCAGAGAGCCATGTCATTTTAGATGGCTTACTAAACAATCTACACATCTCTATCATAATATTTGAAATATTTTCAGTTCTGTGCATTAGATTAAAATTATATACTGCATTTGAAGCATTAAACTTTCACAAGACTATGCTATGTCTAGAAAGCACTCTACAGAGAAGATATTAAACTAGTCTATTAACTGTGCAAGTAATTATCTGCGCATACATTTGTGACATTTTAAAAGGCAGGAAATTTTGCTTTACTTGTACAGTTCTGAAATACAGGTGATTAAGGGACTGAGCTGTAAGTATGAAATCGTATGCTATTATTTTAACACGCTGTACCAAAGCTCTGAGAGAACAAATAACATTCAATACACTAGTTGAAGCCACTAGGAAAGCCTACATAAATTTTGGCATAAAATTGATTAAGCTACGCCGATATGCTATGTAAAAAGTAACACAAGTTTTGTATTAGAGGAGATTAGAAAAAAAATATGTTCACTAAAAAAAAGACAAAATATTATGTTTTTAATCAGTTCACTGATGATTCAAAAATATCTTTAAAACTATTTTAAATCTTTAAAACTTTTAAAAACCCTTTTCAAGCTTCAAAATGTAAACTATTTTACCACTTCTTCACAGAATCACAGAATTAACAAGGTTGGAAAATACCATTGAGACCGTCGAGTCCAACCTATTACCTAACACAATCCTATCATCTAAATCATGGCTAGCTCTGACTTATTTAGATGCTCATGAATGTTAGGAGTACTTATCTATATTTTCTCACAATTATTTTCCCAAACAGATGCTGTGGCGATATTTACAACAGAAGTTTGCTGCAGGATTTTTTTTTTTAAATTCTTGCATGAATTTTGAGACTATTATTATTAGGAATATATCACTATAGAACCATCCATGCCATGTCCATTCCCATGCATAGTAAACAACACAAGTGCTCTGCTATGGTAGTTACTTTTTATAATATGTTAATTTGTTCATTTGCCTTTATGTTCTTCCATTTAGAACAATGTGAAATGCTAAATTAATTAAATGACCCCTCTGTCTAGGAAGATGTAACCATTGAAGGACCCTTTAAAGCAAAACATGGGTGGTGACCAAAGCTTTTTTCTTCTTTTTGGCTTTGATTCTATTTTTCAAAATCTAAAATATATGTTTTAATAAGTGCTGGTAGTTAGAAATATTCTTCGGTGTGCTTGAGGATTCATACATATTATTATATTTTCCTTTCTGTAAGATCCAAAATTTGCTGGTAAATAGGAAAAAGGATACCAACATTCAGCAAATACTGCAAAGTGCATATTCTTCAGTCAATGCGAAACTGTTCTTTAGGGGTGGGAAAAAAAGTATGAACAGAGGAATGTGGTAGCTTAAAATTAACTTCATTAATCAATTTTAAAAAATAATTACAATGGCTCCTTCTTGATCATTTATACATTTAGAATTAATCAGAAAAAAAAATATAAAATGCACTTTTACCACTGTCTTGAAGGAAATCCCTTCTGAAAGAAAAAAGACTTTCAGTTTTCTTTATATATACGCATTTCTTGCATACTGTCAGCCGTATCTTGCAATAAAAGTGGTATTCAGAGCACATTAAAAGCCTTCCTTGATTGTTTCCATGAGATCCTCCTGTAGGTGCTAATAGATATTTTTTTATCTTGAGCACAAAAATACCCACACGTATAAACCAAAAAGACCTTTAAGATCACCTTTAAAAAAAGTCAATGCTGCTTTTAAAGCCATGCATTTAGCAACTAGGTATGATATTAGAAAGTGTCCTTGAATTTCTGGTTCCAGAAATCAGTTTAACCTATATGGAAGAAATTAATTTTGGATGGGGGATAAATTATCTGTAATTTTTAGTGATGCATAACAAAAATGAACATGGCTTGTTGTTTTTTCATGCTCACTAAGTACCGTGTCTACTGCCTTTGGAAAGTCAGCATTTGCCAGTGGTAACCGACTGTTAGCAGCGGTTAGAGTAGCTGAAATTATGTCGATTTCTTTGCCAATAACAAACAGCATCATCACCAGTGTTTCTTTTTATAAGTTCGTACCAATTACAAGAAGCAATAACTTGATAGTAAAATGAGTTATTGCAAATAAGATAATGTGGTAGAGCTTATTCTAGGATATATTAAAGAATATATAGAGTTAAATACACTGAAAACCATCAGAGCAATATATTGTTGTGGGAATAAATGAGATGCTGTTTTGAATCTATCGAGATGCTGAAGTGATAAGCAAAATGCCAACTGAGTACTGATGTTTATTGAAATTGCTGTTTATTGAAATCTGATGTTACTGTAGGCTTTCTTGCAAATCCAAGAATTACTTCTGCTGACACAATAAAAAAGCATCATCTTAGCTAACTTGAAACTAGAAATACGGGACAAATTGGTAGTTTCACCTTAAGGATGTCTTCACAGTTTGAAACACATAGTAATGGGGAGCTATCTTACAATCAAGAGTTGAGAGACAACTATGACAGCAGTAGAATTGTCAACAGGGAAAAGTAATATATCAGATACAAAAGTCTGGGCATATTACTAAGTTTCTCTTTCATTTTCACATGACACGTAACAATGTTTGTGAACCTAACCATATTAGAATTTACAAAAAACCTTTGAGTTGCAGTATTACCTGCAGTGCATGTTTTATATTTACCTTAGTCATGGAAAATACTCTACTCCAGTCGAGTAGAATAAAGTAAAACAAGTAGCTAGACATTTCAGAAAGCTGTATTAAAGACGTTATATAATTCCCACATTATATGTTATTTTCTATCTTTGAGTTTCACTACATGAATTGTACATAAACTATCTGTTAAATTACACATCTTCCTTTCCTTCTTTTGTTTTAAACTTTTACAAATAAAACTTTAATGAAAAGAAAAAATTCTAACTCAGGGTATGTTGTATATTTTAAAGAGCTTAAAACTTCTGACTGCTGGTACTAGCATAAAATATGTTAGGGAGAAAAAAAAACAGGAATAAAAACACTCACGTGTGTTGGTAGAAAAAGTTTAATTTTCTAAACTTAATAGAACTGCATCAACTGTTCGTGTTTTTTGACTTCTTCCAGGCATGTACTACTTCTTACCTAGTTTTTCTGAAGTACTGACTAAGTGTGGAATTTTACATTATCACAAAGTTTGCTCCTATAATGCATTTTAAAAATATTTTTGATATTTTTCCTTGGGTTTTTGGTGCTGTTGTAACACAATTGTTGATTTCACACTTCTGCACAACACAAGGCAGCTAGACCTTCATTTCACTTTGCTAGCATGCCTTGTATATAATCTCTTTTTAACACAGCAAAACTCTCACATTCTTCTTAATATGACTACCTGCTACTCCAGCAGGGAGATAAATTTTTCTGATTTTCTATATTTATAAATTTTCATCTATTTTAATATTAATTTTTAATACTATATTTTATTTCTGTTGAACATAATGCAGATAGAGTGAAAAAATAACCTTACAGTTTAGTGAGCGATACAAATATTCAAGTTAATGAATACACATAAAAGTTACAATCTGTGTTTTACTGGAGCAGATAGAAGTGTTTTGGTAGGTACTTGACTGCTTTCAAGAAGACTTGAAAGAAACACTTGATGTTACTGACACCACATGCAGCTCAGTGCTTACAGATTTCTATAAAAATTCTCATAACATTTGATTTTTTAAGTTCTTGCCATCAAGTCACTGCTTTTAAGATATTTGTGTAATATAGATTTAGGTGAGCTTCTGTAACTTATATGTATGTATAACTTCTTTCTCTGATCCAGAAATTGTTATTTTTGCAAATAGACATAGTTCACAATAAACAGCTAAGGCCATAGATTAAAATAAGAAATTTTGACAATTTTATTCTCTTAAGATGACCATGTAATTGATCTTGGGATTGGGTTTGTTTGTTTGTTCTTATATGTTTCAAGGCTGTTCTTTGCCCTGACTGAACTGCATATTGATATAAAAATGAACAATGTTAGCCTGATCTGTGCTAGTCACCCAAGACTTTCAGTCTAGTTATTCAACATACCATTACTTTTCCTCTTTGAATTTCTAAGTTTTGTCCTGTATGTTCCAAAAACTATTACCAGGGACAAGAAAAAATCCACAGTACTTTTATCTGTTTGGTCACCAATGAAGTGATAATATGAAATTTTATTTCATCTGAAAATTTAAATTTTTTATTACCTTTATAGGATGAAAATAAAATAAAAATATTCAGATGGAAAGATATATTTTGAAATGTACACTAGTTTTGTGTCTCTAACTTTTCTTTTTTACTCTTAAAAAAAGCATTGTGTTCTGATTCCTAACATTAGAACACCCAGATTGACTGTTTGTGAAAACACTGAGACAGAACATCTCACTCGAGCAATTTTGTACTGATATTTTCCTTTTCCCAAGGGAATGTTAACTTCAAATGGGGCAGATTGATGAGCATGACAAGATATGTAGTGCAGTGGAATCACACACCGAAGAAACCATTCAGAAGGAAATTGTTCAGAGTGCATTTCCGCTATATATCTGACTTTGTTTCTAACCTTTTAGCAGTTTTTTTCATAACTGAAAAATAAACAGACACGAGAAATACATTTGATGAAAACAAAATCAAGAACAAAGTAAACTCCAAGTCCCGTGATTTGTGTAAAAAAAATGAAATAGTTAACATAGAATTTCTGATTATATTTTCAAAATGAATCTAATGTGCATCTTATGTGAAGTACTGGGCTATGGAAGGTAATCTGCAGAGAATAAGAGAATAATGTCCACCTTGAAATAAAACATAAAGTGGTTAGGACAAAAACTGACTCTTAAAATCTGAAGACTATTCTTTGATATAGTTAATTCATACCCTCCTTATAACAGTATTATTTTGAAGGTAGATTTTTTTTAATTGACTTACCTGAAACTGAACTCAGTGATTTATGTTTCTAACTTTATTGACTGAGATGAGTGCTAAACTGGCCATCAATCATGCTTAGATTGTGTCTTGAGACTGTCTTTACTAGATCATTCAGGTAAATACTGTCAATCTATTTAAATAGGATCTTCTCTATTCCTGTGATTGATAAATCATTGTATAGAATAGAATCATAGAAAAAATTGGATTGGAAAGAACCTTTAGGATCATTCAGTCCAACCATTAAACTAACACTGCCAAGTCAACCACTAAACCATCTCTCCAAGTGACATATCTACAGGTCTTTTAAATACCCATGGGGATGCTAACTCCCTATTTTCCATAAGAATTTTTTCCTAATGTTTAATCTAAACCTACCCTGGCACAACTTGAGGCCATTTCCTTTCATCCTTTTAAAATTGTTTTACATTGACTTTCTATAATTCCTTTCTTGATATAAGGTCTACCCTACTTATATGTTGTTATGGCAATTTGTAAGCATCCCTAGTTTTTTGCTGGGACAAACAAGTACCACATTGACAGGAAGTTTCTTCTCAGTCTTGTTGCTCAGGGTTATTGTTACACTTCTCAACCCTGTATTTGCTGATGAATTGCACATTGTATTCACCTTTGGCTTACTTACATTAAGGTACTAAGGTTCTGTAGGCTTGTTGGACCTATTTTTTTTTAATCTAATATGCTTTATTTTAGGATAAGAACCATACAGTTGCAAAAGAAATAAGCAACACTTAAGGTAGCAGGAATATAATATGCCTTTAAAATTTCAAAATCTGATCATTTTGATCTGCCCATTTTGCCATAGCAGGTAGCACAACCTAGGCAACAATAAACTCATCAGAGAATAAGTTGACACTAAAGCAAGTTTTTCTTAAATTATTTGGCAATACATATAAATTCAAGCTAAAAATGTTCAAGGACAAACAAGTCCAGATAAGGCTTGGTAAATTCTGAGCTACAGCATGGTTAATTCTTGTTTTTAAAGCCTGAGGCTTGTTGCTAACATTTGACAGCATGAACTTGCTTTGGCGATAGGATTTGCTGAACTCAAATTACTCATTCAGCTGTTTCCAGGGAGGAACCTCTGTAGTACCTTGTCATTCTCTTTTTCCAATCATTAGATTTCTGAATAGAGGAAATTGCTATACTTGCCAATGCTGTTCAATGTGGTTGATTGCTGACTATTACAGCAATATTTATTTTAACAGTAGTGGTGCATAGCCACTAATTGAATCAAACATGTTTTTAACACTTTTCAGCAAATCTCACCTCGGATGTAGAAGAAACATCTATTCTTTCATAGAAATAAGTTGTTTTAATGAAGTAAAAAAAAAAAAAGACATGCTGTACACGTCACTTTTTTCATAAGTCTCATTATCATAGATTATAATGTTCTAGTGATTCCATCTTGTTTAAATGGAATTTGCCTGTTCAGTTAGTATTCGTAATGGTCTTTTCCTTTAGATACTTTGCAGAATGGCTACAAAAGGAGTATGTTCACATGAAGTAATTACAGATGACTTCTAAACCATAATGCTTACTTAATTGACATAACTTATCAGTTAATCATGCATGCAGATTAATAATTCCTTAAGATACCCCTTAGTTTATTAAGTAGGGTGGAAAAACTACTAGGAGTTGCTTATTTCCCATTCCATTCTCCTTTCCCCTAATAAAGCTTTATAAAGATGGAATAGAAGTCCCTACAAAGTGTTTCTTATTTTTCCACTTCTTACTGTTAATATATTACAATATATAATTCTTTGTGAACTCCTGTCATTTAAATTACACGTGTAATAGTAATGATAATAATAACATCTGGCTTTCCTATAGTGTTTTTCTTTAACAGACTTTACAGCGCTTTGCAAAGAAAGTCAAAAGCTTTATTGCTATTAAAATAAACTACATGCAAATAGTGTTTTAAACAGAAAATACATTATCCTGTTAAAAAATAACCCTACTCCAAGGCACTTCCAGTTTAAGACAATATTCAATGTAGAGTGAAGGACTTTCCCCGCAGTATTTACTTGTGTGCTCAGCAATTTCTATATTCATTAGTTACTGAAGAGAGACACATTCTGTAATTTCTCTGTGGGGTTTCAGATGATTTTTTTTATTCCCCTGGAAATATTCGGCATAAATTCAGGTCTGTCTTTGCTTACAGCAAGCTACATATGAGTTAATAGTTTTTCTTTTGCATTTCTAAGGATTTTATGCTTTTACTGTGTAGGAATATTTCTGGGTCATCCTTTTTTCCTTCACAAAATTATTCAATTAGTTGAAAACTGAATTTGATTTGTAAGTGTAGCAAATATCAGACGGATGTTTTATTCAGGGACTTTTTTGTATAATGTATGTGTGCTACTACAAAGTTCGTAAGAGGAGATGTGCCAGTTTTGAATCTCAAGATAACAGGGAAGAGTAACCTGAAGGATGTTGAGTAGAGATATGCTGCAGCCTGGCCACCTGGCTGAAAGGGGTAAATAAGGCATTTTACCAATAATCACCAGAGGCTCCCATTTACATCACTTTTCCTCACAGGAGTCTTTGGCTACTCAGAGTACTGCTGGGAGAGAAAAGATACCTTTATACAGGTAATCCAAGAAATTGCTCTACCTACATCACTATTTAACGATCACTTGCATTCCCTCTCCCTCCTGCCCTGCAGTGGGATTGGGTAGATTATCAGAGGAGTAAAAGTGAGAAAATTCATGAGTTCAGACAAAAACAGTTTAACAGGTAAATCAAAAGCCACACATACAAGCAAAGCAAAACAATTACTTCATTCACCACTCCCTATGGGAAGGCAGACGTTAAACAGTTACTAGGAAAGTAGGTCTCCATCGTGTGTTATGGTCCCTTTGGAAGACAAATGCCATCCTTTTGAACTCTTTCCTTCTTCTTCCCCCAGCTTTACCTGTGAAATATCACGCCATATGGTATGGAATATCCCTTGGGTCAGTTGTGGTCAGCTGTCCCAGTTGGGTCCACTGCCAACTCCTTGTGGATTCTTGGGGTGGTAAAAGAAGCAGAAAAGGTTTTGATACTGTGCAAGCACTATTTAGGAGTAAAGAAAACATTCCTGTGTTATCAACACTGTTTTCAGCACAAACCTGAAAGAGCCCCATAATAGCTACTATGAAGAAAATTAATCTCAGCCAAAACCAATATAATCTGAGCTCCTAAGAACGCAGGTGTTAACGTTTCTTATAATATCTATGTGCCTTCCAGAAAATGTCAATATATTGTAAATTGCCTATTTTATAGAATTGGGAATAAAAATTGACCCCAAATCATATAGTTCTGTAAAAGCTCCAGATATATATTATCTTGCTTATGCATCTTGAAGTATTTGAGTTAATATAAATAAATAAGCACCTGTATTGTTTGAGTTTTGGCTTACTAGAAGTTATAGTAAATTAACAAAGCAAATGAAATTCTCTTATTTCACAGAATCACAGAATATTTTGAGTTGGAAGAATCATCAAGGATCATCAAGTCCAGCTGTTAAGTGAATGGCCCAAACAGGCATTGAACACACAACTCTGATGTTATCAGCAACAGACTCTATAACCACCTGAGCTCATCTCAGGGTAATTTGTTGTTGTTGGGATCTGAGTTGGTTTTTTTTATTTTTTATTTTTTTTTAAAAAAACCTTCCATTCTGTCCATGCAGCTGGGTACCTAGTTTAGAACACTGATTTTTAAATGTTCATTATTCATATTATCTGTAATATTTAGGGAGAAGTCATAAATCCCCCAGTAGTTTGTAGTTGGTATCTCTGTCTTGGTCGTTTCTCTAATCCCGCTGAAGTATATAGCCTGATTCAACTATTTATCTTCCTAAAGCCATGGAACATGTCCTTTGATTGACAGTTTTAAATCCTTCTGTCTTCATATTGGTTACCTCTGCATTTTAAGTGCAAAAATCTATTTAATTCTTTTGGTATCTTTATCCTTTTCCATCTTTTGTCCCACAATGAACAATGCAAATCTCTTGTTCATATTTGTACATTCAACTTATGTCTTGCCTTTATGTATTTAATTATTTATTGTTATTTTTCTATGTCTCTCTTCATCTTTTGGGGCAGATGTGATTGTCCTGATGCAAATAGTTCCTATTTTGATCAACTCTGAAATGATGAATAGACAACCAGAGAATATAAATATCATTTTAAGTAAACAATAACAACTCTCTATTTTCTAAACCAAGAGTAA
>VXBA01004865.1:531271-585134 GCA_013399895.1 Serilophus lunatus | reverse complement strand
CGCACCTTGCCGTGCCTTGGCTTAANCTGCGGGACTGGGCTAAGCACTGCAGCCCTTGGGGCAGGGCGGGGCTTGGTTGTGGTGTCACAGTGGTTTCTTAGCAACCGTCCACAACGTTCCACAGGCCCAAGGGCCCAGAGAGCTACATGGTCAACCAAAGGCCATGCTATCCCAGCCCCAGCTGCACCCACAGGGCCCGGCCAGGGACAGCCCCGGGGCTCGGGGACTTGTATCCCCTGTTGTGCCCAGTGACATGCCAAGTTTGGCAACTGTTCCCGGGGAGCCTTCCCTTGCGGCATCTTGCCACACCCTGCCTCCCCTTGCATTGCCGTGCCCAGCCTTGCCTATCCACAAGGATCCTTGCCTTCCCTTGCCTTGCCTAACCGTGCCTTGCCGCGCCTTGCCATGCTTTGCCTTGCCTCGTTTTGCCTAGCCACACCTTGCCTTCCCTTTCCCCACCTTGTCTTGCCGCGCCTTGCCTTGCCTAACCGCACCTTGCCGCGCCTTGCCTTGCCGTGCTTCGCCTTGCTGCGACTTGCCGCGACGCGCCGTGCTTTGCCGCGTTTTGCTTTCCCTTGCGGCGTCTTGCCGCACCCTGCCTCCACTTGCATTGCCGCGCCTTCCTGTGCCTTGCTGTGCCTTGCCATGCCGCGCCTTGCCGCGCATTGCTATGCCTTTGTACGCCTTGGCGCGCCTTGCTGCACCTTTCTGCGCCTTGCCTTGCCTTCCTGTGCCGTGCCTTGCCGTGACTTGCCTTGCCGCACCGTGCCTTTCCTTACAGTGTCTTGCCACACCCTGCCTCCCCTTGCCTTCCCGTGCCTTATCTTCCCTTCCCTTGCCTTGCCGTGCCACGCCTTGCCGCGCCTTGCTGTGCTTCGCCTTGCGGCGTTTTGCCTAGCCACACCTTGCCTTCCCTTTCCCCACCTTGTCTTGCCACGCCTTGCCTTGCCTAACCGCGCCTTGCCGCGCCTTGCCTTGCAGTGCTTCGCCTTGCCTTGAATTGCCGCGACACAATAGGCCGTGCCTAACCGCCTTTTGCCTAGCCACGCCTTGCCTAACCGCGCCTTGCCATGCCGCCCCTTGCCTTCCCTTGCGGCATCTTGCCGTGCCCTGCCTCGCCTCGACTTGCTGCACCATGCCTTGCCTTGCGGCACGTTGCCTCTCCGCACCTTCCCGCGCTTTCCCGCGCGTTGCTGCGCCTTGCCGCCCCTTACCGCGCCTTGCCGAGCCTTGCCTTGCCACGCATTGCCGCGCCTGGCCGCGCCTGGCCGCGCCTTGCCTTACCGTGCCTTGCCGCACCTTGCCTTGCCATGCCTTGCCTTGCCCTTTGCCTTGCCGCACCTTGCCTTTTTCCATCATCCTCTCCTTATGCAAGTCCATCGTCTTCTGCCCATCCATCTCCGTCATCTTCTTCTTGTCCATGTTCTTCATCCTCTTGTCGTCCCTGGTGGTCATCCTTCCCTCATCCATGTCCATCGTCCCCTCCTTCCCAGAGAGCGAGAGAAGCGGGGAGCTCCTTCCTCCTGAGGGGAGGGAGCAACAGGCTCTGCGGGACTGGGCTAAGCACTGCAGCCCTTGGGGCAGGGCGGGGCTTGGTTGTGGTGTCACAGTGGTTTCTTAGCAACCGTCCACAACGTTCCACAGGCCCAAGGGCCCAGAGAGCTACATGGTCAACCAAAGGCCATGCTATCCCAGCCCCAGCTGCACCCACAGGGCCCGGCCAGGGACAGCCCCGGGGCTCGGGGACTTGTATCCCCTGTTGTGCCCAGTGACATGCCAAGTTTGGCAACTGTTCCCGGGGAGCCTGGCACAAGCACAGTGCAGAGCACCTGGAGAAAAAAGGGACAAGAGGAAAGGAAGATTGGAATGAAAGGCGGAAGGATGACTGGGAAGAACATAGGCAGCAAGGGAGGGAGAGTGGGAGGATGGATGGGATCTACCCTATGGGATATGGATAGTGGTCTCTGTGCCCATCCTTGTAGCACAATAGGCATGGACTCCCACTGATGATCAAGGACATTTATTGAGTGTTACAGCAAACTTTGTATTCCCTAAACCTAGATCAGTACTCTGCCACTAAATCCATGCTCATTCTATGACGTTGTACACGTTTCTATTATGTTAGTAATTATAACAATTGTCCTTGACAACAGTCTTCCAAGTGTACTTTCTGGCAGTCCCAGTTCTTTAAGGCCTGCTTAAGCACTCCATGGTTTTCTGCTCATGAGAGCAATTGCATCCCATTCAGCAGATATGGAAAATTCATCCACTGATCCCACATCTCCTTTTTTTTTTTTTACAACCAAAACAATTTTGAAGGAACTTTTAATGACACTGAACACATTGCATTTTACACAGGAAGCATGTTACTGTGGCGAGACAACAGACTCCTCATAGGTGTTGCAGAGAAGACATTTATTGCAAAGCCCCCAGCCCTTATATAGTTTCTTACAAACATACAGTACTTCTCCATCAGCTCCGTTACACCCTTGTTTTCTCTCCTACTCTCCTGCCCAAGTTCCCTATATTTGCGGTTAGCAGTTTCCTCCTTTTACAGACTGCAGTTCTTGTGATCCCTCTTAAGATTTATCTTATGATCTCTCTTGTTTACTCCTCGGTAACTTTCCATGGTTCATCGATTACCCCTTGTATCAGTTCTTGCCACTGCTTATCAAACTCCTTGTCGCTCTCCACATGTTACAGTACACAAAAATACACCAATACATGCAGATTCAGTTTCAACTAATGACTTAATTCATCCCATGAATCCCCAGCTATTTAACAAGTTCTCTGATCAGTTCTGTCCACCATCAACTTGCAGCTTTTTAACTCCTTCCCCCATCTGTTGAATACTTTTATGAATAGACTTAGTACGATCAGAGAAATTCCTACAACACATTCCTTCAAAATCCACATGCACTTGAGCTAACAATAAAAAAACAATAGCAGCTCTATTTTGAAGCGTAGCATTCCTTATAGAATCAACATCTAATAAAAGCCCACTTAAAGCTAGTGATGTTGCCTTGCTTTGTTTAGATCACCAGCATCCTAATTTATTTAACTGTGTTAAAGCTTCTGCAGTACCAATTATTTATTTTTTTTTTTAGCCTCTAGGTTAATATATTGTGAGTGATTGGCTACTGTTAATATTGGGGCACTATCTTCTAATAGAAAGCCTACTAAGCCTGTTTGAAATGGATTCTCTGGAGAAGCAGTTGCGAGACAGATGGAGTTCTGTCTCATCCTGTTTGCTAGCATGATCTCCCCCTTTCTGTTTTTGCAACATATTTTTAAATGTTCCGTGGGCCCACTCCACAATAGCTTGCCCCGTGGGGGAGTGGGGGATACTAGTGACAGGACGGACTCCCCAGAGTTGCAAAAAATTTTTTATGCATTGGGTCACATAGCCAGGACCAATGTCTGTCTTCATCTGGTGTGGCACTCCCAGTACAGCAAAAGCACACAGCAAATGTTGGCAGACGTCACACACCTTTTCTCCTGTATGTGCAGTAGCACACATGGCTCCAGAGAAGGTCTCAGTGGAGACGATCAGCCTCTGGGATGAGTGTGACGCCCATTTGCCATATATCCAGGGCCTGCAAACCATGCGGGTTGATGCATCCAGAGGGCACAGGCAGTACCATGTGGCCGTCAAGACATGCTATAAAAAATCTGCCGAGCTTGAGAAATCGCAAACAGTTAGTGAAGCGTGCGTGCATCCTGGTGAAAAAACAGATGAGATAAGTGAGCCTGTTTGAATGCATTAGGTACAACAACGGCTCCAGACAGTCCACCTGCTTTTGCATTATCTTCAATAAGAGGTCCAGGCAAGTTTGTGTGAGAGCATACGTGTACAAAAAATAAGCATTAGTACATGAATTTAGCAAAAACAACAGTTCTTTTAAAAGATAAAACAGCTGCTCATTATTAACATCTTTAAGATATGCATTTTCAATTCTTGCAATTCCTGGCCTGCATCAAGAATAGTGCTGCCAGTAGGAGCAGGGAAGTGATTCTTCCTTTGTACTTGGCACTGGTTAGGCCACAGCTCGAGTACTGTGTCCAGTTCTGGGCACCTCAGTTTAAGAAGGATGTTGAGTTGCTGGAGCGTGTCCAGAGAAGGGCAACGAGGATGGTGAAGGGGCTGGAGCACAAGCCCTGTGAGGAGCGGCTGAGGGAGCTGAGGTTTTTCAGCCTGGAGAAGAGGGGGCTCAGGGGTGACCTTATCGCTGTCTCTGACTACCTGAAAGGAGGTTGGAGTCAGGGGGGGTTTAGTCTCCTCTCAGGCTCCCAGTGACAGGACACAGTCTTTGGCTGCGTCAGGGGAGATGTAGACTGGATATCAGGAGAAACATTTTCAGAGAGTGATTTCCCACTGGAATGGGCTTCCCAGGGAAGCAGTGGAGTCATTTAGATGGCTTAGATGCTCTAGATGGTTTAGATGATGGGTTGATGTTGGATGGGTTGTTAAGTTAGGGAAAAAGTTGGACTTGATGATCTCTACAGTCTTTTCCAACTTTGTTAATTCTGTGTCTAATTCTGTGTGTAACGATTCCTTCTACAGAGGCAGAATCAGTAATAATGTTAACAGGGCATTGCCAATGGTGAAATACACAAACCATTGCCACTAATTCCACAATTTGTGAGGAGCTTAATATTATTTGAATATTAATTCCTCATTAATTTTTGTAATTTTTCCAAACAACGACTGATTGGCCAATTCTCCCAGATCCATCAGTAAACAGAATGAATGCATTAAGGGAGACTGGGCTGAGCTTGGGGCAGTCCAGTAGCTTAGCTGTGTTAAGGCATTTCATAGTTTATATCCTGGAAGGTGAATTGAAATCTTTCCTGGGAATCCTTCCAGTGTAATTTGAAACAGCGGTGATTCCAGCATTAGCCACTGTAGCATAGGTAGGGTTACAGGTAAAAAGATAACTTTTGGTTCTTTTCTGGCCGGTGTCAGCAGGCACTGGCAGCTTTTCGGCTGTCATTCTCTTCTCTAAGCACATTGTCAAAATTGGTGATTTTGTGAGTTCGCCCTCCAAAATCGAACACAGTTGAACATTCCTCCCAGATCAAAGGTGCCAGGATGTTGGACAGGATGGCAAGCCTGTCAGCAGCCTTACATTGATTGATGAAATTGATCTTGATAATATCCGGGTCTACCCTTAAAATAGTGGGTCACTGTGAATCTCAGCATACCTTTGGATAAGCAAAAGCACATACACTGCATAGCAGAAAGACATGTTTGGAAGAGCTAGTGCTGCTGCCTGTTGTTGACAATGTATAAAGTAAACTTTGTAGCAAAAACATTGTAACTAGTGATGAGTAACATTTCTGGGTACTTCAATCATAGGAGTAGAAAACAACTTTTTGTCCTACGAGAAAAGAACACGCTGCCTTCTGTGCTAATATGATACCAAACGCTACCAGCAATAAAGGAGCCCTTTTGGCCGTCTTTGTCCAGAAACATACTATGTCGCTGTCTGTCTGCACCGCGACATATTAGTGACCCCTGGATGCGCGGAAAAACGCTTTGGGACTGCAGGCCGAGGTGCTGCCGGGGACAGAGGTTGATGCAGCTGTTAGAGCAGCAGGAGGCTGCTTTGGTCTAGACCTGAACTGACACCTGAGATGAGGTGAGCCACCAACAGCAGAATCAGGAAATCGGGAATAAGTATATCAAGCACTGAGGAGACTGCAGTCTTACCTACTTGGAAAGCCCTCCTTGAACGGAGCGGTGTTAACACTAGAAGCTATGGACTGAACAGTGTATTTTTGTGGGCGAAAGATCAAGGCTTTCCTGCAGATGCTAGCACAGCTTTCGGTGTGGGAGCCTGGCAAGATGTGGGAGATAAGCTGTGGGAGGCAATTTCGAGAGGATCACAGAATGCAGCCACATTAGCATCAACTTGCTGGCTGCTCTATGGGACTTTAAAGGGCTGTGGAAACTGGGAATCAGCAGCTTTCCCGACCCTCCAGCCACCCCCCTTCTCGTGCGCTCCAGAAGCAGTGTCGTGGAAGAATGTCCTCCCCCTGCAGGTCCCTCGGGGGCGCCCCCTCCCGGGGCTGGGTTGAATCAAAAAGAAACTGTTTCAGTTTGTTTTATGAACACATGTTTTTTAGGACCGTATATCCCCTGCAAAGCAATTAAAAGTAGATAGAAACTCAGGGAAAGTTCTCCTTATCAGTTACCATGGTGACAGCTGCAGAAGAATGCAACTTCAAGGCTGAGATGTGATCACTCCCCCTTCCACCCTGAAAGTGGGGGGAGGGCGGGCGGACAGGCGAACTGCAAGAAGAAGAAAGAAAAAAAAAAAGAGAAAAAACCCCCACCCTTGAAGCACTTGTAACTTTTCTTAAAGACACAGAACTGTTATCCAGCTAGATTTTGCGTAAGGATTTTTGCACATGGATTTTGTATAAGGGGCTTTTATATGAGAATTTTGTCTAAGTGTTTGGTTTGAGAGTAAGGAAAAAAGGGCTTTTCTCTAAGGTAACAGAGGCATCTGCTTTAAATCATCTGGGCAGGTATTTTAAGCATAAAAACCCCTGGAAAACACCCCTAGTACATGCAGCCCTATATCTCTTGGGAATGGGCACTTGTTTATGCCCTAGGGTGATAAGAAGACCATGAGTTTGCCCTTAGCGCAACTTGCGAGGTTGTTGGGGTTTGGAGTTTCACACCACCACCACCCCCCAACCTGCTCTCGGCACCGGCAGGATCTCAATTATAGCTTAACAAAGCCATTTCATCACGCATTCAGTTCGCAGACTGTCCGAGAGACACACACACACCCACCCCTCCGCTCCCGCATGTCTTTCACCACTGGAAAAATCTTGTTTTCAACTTTTGCTGTTCAGCTGCCGCGGAGTTGTCTCCGAGACTCCGTGATCTGCTCATCCGCCACTGCAGCTCCGGTTCGTGGAAGTCCTGGGACTGTGTAATTCATACGCTTTGCGGCTTGCGGTGCTTGGTTGCTGCAGACGCTGGATTTGGCCGCTCCCAGGACTTGGGGACTTCACAAAATTCTACGACTGCAAATCCCAGCTGCACGTTTGCAATCCCCACAGTTCGCAGTTCTCTGCAGCTTCAGTTTGCAGCCTGAATTTTGTGCCTGCACCCTTTTCACAAGCGCGTTGCAAAGCGCCAAACACCGTGTTTGGACAGATTTTAGCCGCGTCACCACTGGCAGCTCAGCACAGCGCGCAGAACACGGAAATGCACAGAGCGCTGTGCAGCCCTCCACCGCCACCACCTCAAGTCCAGGCGGTCACACGGCAGGGCGGCACTCCAGCATCAGCTTTAATGGGAACTGTCAGCAATCAGCTTCCCGTGGTGCCTGGCAACGCCGACACAGCGCCGGCCGGAGAGCAGAGACCTTCACGTTTGCTGCCTTCGCCACAGAATATCGTAACACAAAGTGAACGACACTCGACGGAGAGAATGGTGATGCCTGATCTGCTGTGAGATGTGCCTGAGGCTGCTCTCCTAGAGCAGGCTCGTATGACCGAAGCCTTTTCCTTTGCTTTCATCAGGCGCGTCCGATGCACAACCAGAGACCACGGTTTGCAATCTTTACAATTATAGACATTGTTAGAAACTGCCAGAGGCTTGTATCTGCTAACGCCTGCTGACTGTGTGAGAAACGGGCCCACAATTATTTTAATTTTCAAAAGCAATTTATTATAAAACAAAGGCAAACAGCGCTGGGCGCTTGACTCGGGACGTTTCCAAGTCAGAGGCGCAAAGCATCTTCAAAACTGGTTGGCTTTTATAACAAAATGTTCACAAGGGGTGCCTCTTTCTGAGGCCAAAAATTCTCAAGATTAGGTAGGTATCTGGGTTTTACAGCAAGCATGCATGTGAAAGAGATAGGAAAATACACATCAGGACAAAAGAAGCCCGGAGCCTCTGCTGCACTCAACGCCCTAATAAGGAGAGTTACCACCCATCTGTTAAGCTGTGTAGAAATACCAGCTCCTCTTAACTTTTCAGGGAACTACTTTTCTTTCAAATAAAATCTTACTGCTAATATATTTAAAACACTTTAATATGAATTCTAATCATTAGCGAAAGCAAAATTCTATCAACTACTGTATTTCACAACTGGAAAGCATTTTTTCAGTTGCTTTTAACCACGAGACAGTTCAGGCTCTAACACTCCGAATTTAGGGCACTATGCATTGCAGCAGTTAGAGAACAGCAGGGTGATCAGATCACTCTAGAACAACTCCTGGGAGAGGATCGCCTTGCAGCCACCGCGTCGTACACAGACCTTTCATACGAACACTTGCGAACAGCAAATCGTTTGGCCGTTAGGGCATTCATGAACTGTTTTAGCCTTAGACGTGAAATATAGCCCTATATTAGGGTGTTGTAGGAATTCTTTTAAGACCAGTTATGTCTAGGTTTCTCGCTGTATGAATGACAGCTTAATTAACAATGCAATCATTATGGAAGCCTGGCAGGGATGTGGGGCTGGCCTCCCTTAATCAGACTCTGGCCTCGGGAGTGGGCAGAGAGAGAACAACTTCTGCCAGTGCTCAAACAAGGTCTGTCCATGTGTGCACCATGGACACAGCTGAGCCTAAAAGCCATACGAGCCCATTTACAAAGGGGGAAGAATCTGCTAAAGAACACATTGAGTTTCCAGATGCCTGTCTTTGCAGTCTGTTGAATAGAACTCAGGAGCCTTTTGCTCTAACAAATTTGGATGCAGGGAAAGAGACAGAACAACCAGAAGAAACCAGCTGTCACCTCTCACCATGGTGAGCCTGAATGCCTGAAGCCTACGGCTGTCATGAGAAATGAAGAAACTCCGATGTTCACTTTGGGACAGAACACCCTCATGCATGTGCTGCGTGCAGTACAAGCTGCAGAAGATCCAAAGAGGGGACACTGCTTGTCCTCTAATGAAACACTTCCGCGTCAAACTGTACTGCTAAAAGAGAACAAGAACACTTCAGAAGCACTATCTATTGCTGACTCTGCTATGTCTTTGCCTCCGGTATTAACTGAAGGTTTTCCAGAGCATGACGGCTTGCAGACAGCTGAAGGAGAGCATTCCAGCAAATCAGATCTGAGAGATGTGTCTCCAGAAGAACCAAGTCGTGAGCTACATGCAGATGGAAACAACTCCATGCAAGAAAACCAGCTAGTGTCAGTGAGTAAGAATATCTGGAAACCTGCAAGAAGATCTATCATGCATGGCAAAACCCACCAAGAAGGGAAAGTAACCATCAAATTAAATAATCATTCTGCTGTTTTTACAGCAAAAGAGGCTGCAAAGAAAAGCATTCTGTCAGTGTTTTCACAAAGAGAAATAGATTTTGCTGAATTATCACAAAAAGAAAAATTGATAGTTTTACTTATGTTGGGGATTGTGAATTCAGGGCTCAACAGGGACATAATTCTGAAGGTTGGGGTTCCTCTAGAAGTCCCACCAGAGTCACATTTCACTGTAACACCAAATGTGAGATTTCCTTGGAATTTGCATGCTTTTTATAAGCCATGCCAAATTCCACATATTCTGAAGAAAATTCATAGAAAAAGAAAAAGGATAAAGAAATTTTATATGCAAAGTTGCTTAATATCCCTGAGTTCTATTTTCCAGAAGCCACAGGAGTTTGTCATGCAATCTGTTCCTGTAAGGTTGGACTTTCCTGTTAACCTGTTCCAGCCGAGTGACTGGGTCTATGATAAACAGGAGGACATTAATCCTCTGCAAGCCAAGCAGAGAAGACTGTTCCAAGGTCAACAGAACCACCTTTGCTACAATAAAAGTGGCTGAAAAGGAACTCTGAACCCACCTGTTCCAGGGTCAAGAGAACTTCTGTTCCTGAAACAACTGACAAAGCAGAGACTGATGCAAATAGAGTAGAGAATATACTCATGATTAGTATCTGTTTGTTTGATATGTAATTCACTGTCAAATAATTGTCTATCTTCACGACATAGAGTTAAGTATGGACTTAGATATAAGTAGAATTGTATAATATATAGCCTAATAAGTTTGGTAGAGGCGAGACGAGGAATGGTTCCTGTCAATGCCTCTAAAGGGGAGAATGATGCCTTAAGGGGTATGCTTAATATTTTAGAGAATTCACTTTTGCTAGGCAGCTGGATAACTTGGAATATTAAGGGCTAGAAGAGCCTGTGTTCCTGTGTGTTTGCATTCTTGTGTGTAGATAAGCGGGGCACAAGACAAAACACAGAGTTAGGCTTCCAGGCCTACTAGAGGATGGACATAGGGGGGTTTAAGTAATAAGGGCCAATTCTATTGGATGTTGGGGTAACAAGGTGAGAGGGACTTTAATTAGATAGTATGGGGGAAGGGTGCTCAGAATGTTATAAAGATGGGAAGATTGTTATGATTTTCCTCTTTGGACTATCGGCCTTTGACCAGTAAAGCTGCTTCTCCCCTTCATTCTGTGTTTCTCAATTTTTTATCTGTGGCCCTTACGGCATCATTGAGGTGTCTGCTTCAAACTCAAAAAGCGGGAATGGCTGGAGAACTCCCACAAGCACGATTAGATAAAGCAGTAAATGTTTTGAATATCCTCTGCCCTGGAGATGATGTAGAGTTATCTCCGAGGGGCTATGCTTGTGTCTCCACAGATCATGGCCCTCAGTGGATTCCTGCTCATTGTGTTCGGCCTGTCCTGGATCCTGCCTTTTGCTGAAGATTGGGTGGTTCAGCCAAAGCAGAACGTGTGGATCACACTGGTAAACATGATGGAACGGGACTCGATCTCTCTTGCAACTGCCTCAGCAGAGAATCCATTCCAAACATGCTTAATAGGACTTCAACAGATAATAGCAATGTAATATTAGCAATGCTTGATCACATGCAATTAAGCTGTGCTGCTGTATCAGAAATGCACGTAAACAGTATTAACATGGCTTCATAGATAAAGTGCTTGCCTCCAGCAGACACTGAACCTCAAGAGTTAGAACTGTAGTATCTATGGATGCTTGCATTGAGTTTGTGTGTGCTCAATGTGTGGACAACACACAGAATATGGGATGGATTAAGATGCAGACTTTGAATCCAACATTGCTTGGTGCAATGCCACTCGCGGCAAACCAAAAAAAGCTGTTAACAATGTTGGGCGCAGGCCTTGCAAATTGCCGTATGGTATCTTTTTAATACGTGGAGATAGAGCATGGGCTGGTATTCCATCAAATAGTGTAGGAGGCCCATGCAATTTGGGTCAGCTGACACTGCTGGCTCCACGATTCTGGACCGACGGCAGAAATTACATCAACAAAAAAGGGCTACAGCTATGCACACATTTTCACGTCAATGTGTAAGGATCATGGACGAGGACGGACGACACAGACACCAATATGATGCTGATAATGCTGCCACTTTATTGAGCTTTTTGGATTACTTTTATGCAATTTTACCTATACTTGTCCATGTTCTATTGGTCAGTTCTGTTTCACGGGGTTAATCATACACTCTTTAAGCTAATATAATTGGCTTAAGCTGATATATCATAATTAATGCCATATATCTTATTTTTTAGCTAAACTTCTCTATTTTCCCAGGCTATTTGCTACAAACTTACTTTCTATCAAGGTAATAATTTCTTAATCGATACATTAGCGTTCTTTCCCTCAATTAGATACATCAACACTCTTTCCCTGGAGCAAGGATTCCTCGGCCTGCTGCATCAGCTTTCTTTCCCAGCGCATGGCCTCTAAACTGCTACACAATATTTTCCATATAATATACTCCAACATTGATGTTGGAGTAACAATACACATAATTTTCACATACTGTGAAATTTTGGAATAGAGGAGAAAGAATTGCAGACTTGACATGAGCCAGCAGTGTGCCCAGGCAGCCAAGATGGCCAGTGGCATCCTGGACTGCATCAGGAATGGTGTGGCAAACAGGACTAGGGAAGTTAACCTTCTCCTGTACTTGGCACTGGTTAGGCTGCACCTTGAGTGCTGTGTCTGGTTCTGGGCCCCTCAGTGCAAGAAAGATATTGTGTTACTGGAATGTGTTCAGTGATTTAGGGCAACGAGGATGGTGAAGGGGCTGGAGCACAAGCCCTGTGAGAAGCACTTGAGGGAGCTGGAGTTGTTTAGTCTGGAGAAGAGGAGACTCAGGTGTGACGTCATTGCTGTCTGTAACTACCTGAAAGGAGGTTGTTTTCAGGCGGGCGTTGGTCTCTTCTCTCAGGTAACTGGCAACAGAACAGCAGGACACAGTCTCAAGCTCCATCAGGGCAGGTTTAGACTTGGTATTAGGAAGAAATTCTTCACTGAAAGGGTGATCTGCCATTGGAATGGGCTGTCCAGGGAGGTGGTGGAGTCACTGAGCCTGGAGGTGTTCAAGAGTCGCTGGATGAGGCACTTGGTGCCATAATTTAGATGATGGGTTACTGTTAGATTATGAGTTGGACTCGATGATCTCTAAGGTCTCTTCCAACCTTGTTGATATGGTGATACTGTGGTTGTCATTCTCAACCTGGAGCACAGTTCCAAAGTGGCTGATATTGTGAGTCTACATTCCAGAATAGAACACAGTCAAAGTTTCCTCCCAGACCAAACGTGTCAGGACAGCAAAGCCTTCCTGCCCATAGTATCCCCATAGTGGCCAGTCAGATGCACTGGAGACTCCCAGGCTGTGGGCTTTTATCCTGAGTGGAATGGCTGTCATTTGCATCGTGGAGCACAGCTCCAAAGTGGCTTCTTTAGTGAGTCCACCTTCCAAAATTGAACATGGCTGAAGATTCCACCCAGACGCAAGTTGCCAGGACAGCAAGGCCTTCCTGCCCAAGGAGTGTCCGTGGTGGCCCATCAGATGCTCACCCCGAGGCTGTGAGCTTTTATCCTAGGTAGAATGGCTGCCATTCACTTCCCAGAGCACTGTCCCAGCGTACCTGATTTTGTGATTCCGCCTTCCAAAATCGAACAGCCCAAAGGTGCCAAGTCAGCAAGGCCTCCCTGCTCCTGGTGGCCCATCAGATGCTCCTGAGACTCCCACTCTATTAGGTTTTTCCTGGGTAGAATGACTGTCATTCTATCCTAGAGCACAGTCCCAAAATTACTGATATTGAAGCGCCTGCAGTGTTTCTAAAGAGTGGAAAAAACGCTGGGGGTTTTTTTGAGTTAATCAATTCTGGCTCTTTTTACAGAGTGAGTTTGGCTGTCCAAGTAAAAACGACTCCAGAGCTCCAAATAAGCTGTGCTGCATGCACAGGCACTGCCTAAACAATCCCCACAGCGTGTTTGAAGCGCCAGCAGTGTTTCTAAGGAGAGGGAGCAAGGTGTGCTCTTTTCAGTGAGATAAGCAATCTTTGCTCTTTTCGCAGAGTCAGTTTTGACATCCAAATGAAATCGAAGCCGGATCGCCGGCAGCTTTTAACTCACTGTAATGGGTAAGCAAAAGCTTCTCTCTGCCTTCATATTTGTCTGGATTTTAACTGGTGAGTTTAGGAATGACATGGAAGAGGAACAGATTGTCAGTGCCCTGCCCAAATTGTTCAAATAATATTTATCTCTAACAAAGCAAAGTTTAGACTTTCACTAACTCGGTCATCGATACAGCACAGAGAAAGGCAGGAAGACCTGGTTATATTATTGCTTTATTAATCAAAGAGTAATCAGAGTAAGACAAAATACTTGATCCAACACCAGCTTTCAAAGTGGAGGATTAAACTCAGTGGTATCCCAGAATCAAGCCCAATCTTTTATAAGCCTGTGAGGAAAGAGAAATAGGTGACAGCCTTCAGCTGATTATTAATTCAGTCTTAAGTTATGAATTAGAGACCTATTACCTAAAAAATGGAAAAAAAATATAACATCACAAGACTGCACAAAAAGGATGGAGCCTTTTGTGATAAGAGAAAAAATGTGCTTATTTACAGTCTGTAATTTCAGTCCAAAATCTCCAATGGAAGGGAAAAGAGCTGCAAATCAGCCCCACTGCTGCCTTCACACACCTCCTAGGCCCCTGAAGTTTTCTCACGTCTTAAGATAAAAATCCATCAATTATTGGACCAGCTCTGACTGTTCTACAGGGAATTCAGTTCCCTCTGCTTCCAGTGAGCAGAGATGGGGGACTGATTCAGGCAGTTCTAGGCATTTTTTAGGGAAGGCAGGGGCAGCCTGGAGCTGGAATTTGATGAGCCCTAGCCCTCTGAACATGGAAAGGTTTGGGTTCAGCACTACAGGGAACACACTGATCTCCTGGAGAGGTTCACAATCCTCTTGCCAAGGCTAAGGGACTTTCCATCCTTTCTTCACAGATACAAATAGGAAAGTGCATAGAGCCTTATCCATCCCTTGGCTGCTTCCAGTCTTTATCAGCTTGGGAAATGTCAATTATCTGCAAAGAGTGATTAGAAAATCCACTGTGACAAACAATTCTCCACTGGGCTAAAGTTCCCATTCTGAGAGGACCAAACACTCAGGGATATCTACTAATATAGATATAATTTCAAAAATAAGTATTCTAGTCTTATTAACAGCACTGCTGTAGTACTACACCATAATTAGCCAGTATAAAATATTCAAAATTTTATTCAAAAGAAATGAAGGACTAAAAGAAGACATAACCCTTGATAATACACTGCTGAGGAGGGCACAATTCAGCACAGCTTTGCTAATGGTAGAGAATAGCAAGAGTTTATATGTGTTGCCTGAGCTCTAAACTCCAGGCATTACTTCCTTCCCACAGCACAGCAGAAGGTATTCAGGACAAACCTGACTCACCTTGAGGGGGAGAGAGAGAAAAAAACACCAGCACATCGAGTCCTGGCAGAACCATCCACTTGAGAATCAAGAGTGAATACCTAAAAATGTCCCAGCTCTATTTACGTCAGCCCTGGCACTTTGCTTCCCTGACATTACATAAGATGAATGCATTCCTGGGTTGTATTGTCTCACCAGCACTGCTCTAAGGCTTCCAGAATTCCACACTGGGACCTTCCCTCCTTCCTTTTCTTTTTCTGTCACCTGAAGAACAAGATTGTCAAAGTCCAATAGAAGAATCCTTTCCAGCTCTTTCCCTGGATGCAAACGAATCCACCTCTCCACATTTCTGCTGAGGAATCTCTGCCTGGTGAGGAAAAGGACATGACCAGGAGTGAAGCCCCTAGTACTTTTTTTGGTTCAAATTGTGCTGCAGGATCCACATCTGCTACATTAACCACTGCTTCTAGCATTTCAGTCAACAAATTTAAGCTGAGAAAGTGGCTAAATTAGTTATTAATAGTTATTTGCAATTTAAGGCTTTGCAAGAGTCCATGTAAATCCCAACTTCAAGCCTTTATATTTCTGTGTTTCAGAGATTATTTTAGCTCTGAGCCCACCTGCTACATGCATATTCCCTGGAAAAGATCAGCTGGAATGTGTGTCAGGCTGATTTCTGACTGGGAACTAGCACATGGTGGCACCAGAGCCCGTCCAAGGGAAGGCTGTGGATGAATCAGCAGCATTTCAGTGTTCAGGCAGGTGGTGCTCAGTGAGGCCAGAACTGTTTGCTGTGTCTCATCAGAGCCCTGAAATGTGGCTCTGCACTTCCTTTTTAAAGAAATGTGCTCTTGAATCCTAAGGGAAATGCCTCTGCTTCCTGCAACTCCTCTGAAACCGCCGCAGGATTCAGAATCCTGAATTTTCACGACATCAGAGGAAATGGAACAACTTCTCTTGTTTCCAGTACTCAGAGTTCAGTGAAAACTTCCCAGACAAGCAGAAATGAAGTTTGCCCTGCTATAATTCCAGGGGTTGATCTTGCAATCAGTCCCTCACAGGAGCAGGAAGGTTTTATCTGAATCCCACATATTCTGCAGGAGATCGTGCATAGACATGAGCTGGAAACACGAATGTGTGAGAACGTGCAAGTTGCTATTAAACCATTAACCTAAGTTATGGTTTTATTTTGGTTAAATATTGGTTTTTGATTTAGGTTAGAAACATCTGTTTCTTAGAAGAAATGTCAAGTCTCAAATGCACATTCAAAACCTCAATTGAGAAAAGGATGAGATTTGAAGCAGCAATTGCATCTGGTGACACTGGAATTCTTCTGAGAGCAGCACTTTTTGTCTGAGCTGTAATAAATTACAAAGTAAGCTGAGAAAATGTCTCCTTTTCATGTAAAAATAACTGCAAACGCTGTCTTCCAAGCTCAGAATACACAGATTCCCAAGATTTAAACGTAATATTTATCTTATGACTGGCTCTTTTTATCTAAAGAGAATGAACCCTCAGGAGACTCTGGAAAGCTTTATATCCCTCAACCATCACAGTGCCACGACTCCAGCAGCTGAGCCCAGCCCAGCCCAGCTGGCACTGCAGGTGTGAAGGCAAAATGCACAATTTCAAAATAATTTGTCTTTTAATCCTCTAAAACCTGTTCCTCAGTCCTTTTAGAAGCCATCGCCTTTTATTACAACACGTAAAATGAGTTTAAGGAACTGTTAAAAGTCTCCAGGAAATCCAGCAGCCCAATAATCTCCTTGGAAGTGCCAAACTCAGCAACTGCTGCAGCAAATGTTTGATGACTGTGTGAAGTTTCTGACAGGGTAATGCTGAGGTCTCTGGCTCCTTTTTATGCACAAGAGAAGCTTCTAATGCCCTAAAGCACAGTCAGTGAGAAATCTGGACTGGGTGAAACAGTGGGTGGGGATGTGCTGAGTGAAGTTTCCCACCCTTCACACACTAATTGTTGTTTCACACCAGCATCCAGCCCAGCTCTATGTCTGAATATGATCAGAATCTCCAATTCTTATTAGACAAAGGGGTTAATGAGGCAGAGGGAGCCCAGTTTAAGCCTCACTGCAGCAGAGACTGCAGCAAGTGATGGGCACACCCTGTTAAAGATGCAGCACATCCATCCCTGCTGCCCTTCAGGCTCATTCCATCCCCTTGCTGCAATGCTGGCATCAGATCCAGGGCTTAACTCTTCTCAGAGCAAACTGCCTCCAAAAAGCAAGAGACTGAAGTTTTACAGCTAGAAAATCCAGATATAAATGATCTATATTCACATAAAGGAAAGTTTCAATGTGTATGTGCACAAATAAATGTAAAGAATATTTTGGTTTGTTGTTTTTCTCTGTTTGCTGCAGAATAGGGTTGGAAATGCCTGTCTAGGAATCTTAATTCCTGGATCCTCTCTGCAAAATCCACTACAAGGAAAGAATGACACTGCAATTTTCCCAAGCCCAGGTGGGTTACCTGGTAAACTGAGGTACAGGCTCCACACAAATTCGCTTACAGGCTTTGATTAAACTTTTTATGAAAAAATCAGCTATTTGTAAATCTAACTCCACTTTAGTAAAGAGATTTGATCAGAAGGATGAAGGAAAAGTGGAACTTTGCTGAATGTAAGCATTTCCTAAAGGAACACCTTGGAATTTTAATTTCACAACTGACCCGAATTTCTTTCCAAGATCAAAATCCGTGTCAGGTGGATAAACAAATCCATGTATTCCACACGAACATTTTGCTTGGATTGTTGTTCTTGCCACTGAGTAAAGCCCAGTGCAGGGATGTGAGGAGGAGATTTTGTAGTTCAAGTATTCTGGGCTGTCACTGGTGTCCAGGAGCTGCCATAGACAATAAATTAGAGCAGTCTCACAGAGGTCAGAGCTATTTGAATTTGGGAAGAGCTAAACCAGCATTATCCTTACTCCCCTGTGAAAGGCAGCCCAGATTCTGAGCCTGCTGAGGAACCTGTGGGACTTTATTAATGCCTCTGCAGTGTGGACACGAGGGAGGCACTGCAGAATTTGCTGCTCTGTCTCAGAGCCCACGCTTCTTTCCATTCCTCCTGTTAACAGTGCAACTGCCTGAGGCTGCAAGAAAGAAAAGAAAGTCAGGACAAAACACAATGTGGAGGAAACCAGGGAAAGATTTGTTTCAGAAAGAGCTCAGTTATAGAAGGAAGCAGCAAAGACAAATCCCTGGGAATGTGCCCTCGTGTGAGCCAGGCACAGGTGGCTTGTGGGGAAGATATGAATCCAAGAGGTGGGGTTGTTCAGCCTGGAGAAGGGAAGGCTCCAGGGAGACCTTACAGTTCCTTCCAGTGCCTAAAGGGGCTCCAAGATCTGGAGAGGGACAGTGGATAGAGGGACAGGACAAGAGGGAATGGCTTCCCACTGCCAGAGGGTGGGGTTAGATGAGATACTGGGAAGGAATCCTTCCCTGTGAGGATGGGAAGGCCCTGGCACAGGGTGCCCAGAGAAGCTGTGGCTGCCCCACCCCTGGGAGTGTCCAAGGCCAGGTTGGAGCCACCTGGGAGAGTGGGAGGTGTCCCTGCCCAGGGCAGGGGGTTTAGGTCCCTTTAAGGTCCCTTCCAACGGAACTCATTCCATGAGACAAGGTGTTTCTTTCATCTGGTTTCATTGCTTCCTCCAAGGCTCTCAGTTCCTGGTATTTCTCCTCTTGGCCACTCTTGGCAAAGTTAAATTCCCTTCTGGGTGTCCAGTATGAGAACTTCCAGTGGGATTTGACCACTGGAAATCCTGGTCACTTCACAAGCAGACAGCTCAGAAATGGGTCTGTCTGAGCACAACTCTCATGTTTGGAGGAAAGAAACCTAAAGGTCAATATTCCTGTTTTCTTTAATAAGCTTTGGGAGGGAAAACATCTGATTAGGGCAGGAATGATTCACGTTAAAAGCAACTTCTGCACACTTTGACCTGGTGATTTCCGGATTTCTGCCTTAATGCCCAGGATGTATTTTGAAAGCTACAGCCTCTGCATGGCTCCTATCCCAGTTTTTCACCTCATTTGAAGTTTAAATGGCAGAATTTATGGCCACATGTGTGTTCATTCCCCGGGATGGGATCAGTTGGTCTGTCAAAGTGAGATGATGCAGAGCTGTTCTTTCAAGATCAGTGAAGCTCAGGTACTAATTCATGTAAAACACTGTAAATTTTGTCAGCAAGAAGCACAAAGTTGTTGGCATTAAAGGAAGATCCCACACCCTCCTGATCCTGCTCACTTTGTTGCCTGCCTGTTATTTTCTGAATAATGTGTTGGAGGTGCCTTTCAATGCTCAGCTCCTGCAGTCTCAGATTTTCAGGCCCTTGGGCTTTTTAGCCTTTTCTTTATTTATCCTTGTTCTAAAAAGAAAACAACAAGAAAAGAATCCTAAAGAAACTGCCTGACATTATGTAATTCAATTTAAAATGGGAACTGTTCAGGGTAAGGTCAGTATCCTGAGGTGACTGTACAGAAAGGATAGAGCACATAGAACAGGAATGAAACAGGGAATGTGGTGGAGAAAGGGAGCAAATGAATATATAAATAAATAATCTTTTCATAAATAATCTGCACAGAGTAAATAATCTTTCCTGCAACTCTTTCTTAGAGTAAAAAAGGACATTTAAAGACTTCTGCTCTAAGATACCACAAAGTTAACTGATATATTAAACCACTAGTGGACTATTGGTCTCAGAATGTGGAATTCCATGCAGAATAACCACTCAGGACTGGAAGACCTGTAGCTTTGTATATAAAGATATCAAAATAAATCCCTGAAATATCTACATTACATTCCACTGGTTCTATCCAGTGATAAATGAAAAAGGGGAAGGAGGCAGGGAGAGGAGACAAAGCAGGCAAGAGCTAGAGAACTGTTGTTTTCAAAAGAACAGAGTTGTTCGGTGCATTGACACACAAGGTCAATTTGTTTGCTGTTATCTGTTTGTTATCTGTGTCATGTTCTGCTGTCACTGGAGATCCCTACACAGTCCAGACACTGACACTTCTGCACAAAAATGATCTTGGCAAAGATAAAAGGCCAAATGTCTCTTGAATCCATCAGATATTAAGAACTTGTGGTTCTTACGTGGCTGCAAGACATTGGTGGGAGCGACCCCTGAATGTGATCATTATTCCTTTTGCCTATTGGTTATGGTAAACCAAAACAATCCACTGACTATAAAAGTAAGATGAATTTGCAATAAAGAGATATATATATATATATGTAGTTTTTCTTTCTAGGATTCTCTGAAGCACCATATGACTCTAAGGCCCCATCTATTCTTTAGTGGCTCTGTGATCCAAGGGTCCCTATCCATCACTGCCAAATTGCTAGCCCCTGTTTTAAAGGGCAACAAACAGCTGTTACACAACAACCTTTGGCTGAAACAGAAGCAAAACAAGCAGGATTTGTCCCTTGGTGACATGGCATCAAAAATTTAAATCCTATAGGACACAGGGTGCCCAGAGAAGCTGTGGCTGCCCCATCCCTGGAAGTGTCCAAGGCCAGGTTGGAGCAATCTGGAATAGTTGAAGGTGCCCCTGCCCAAGGCAGGGGGATGGGACTGGATTATTTTAAGGTCATTTCCAACCCAAACCATTTCATGATTCTTGATTTTTCATCTTCTATTTTATAATCACTTACAATGTTCCTGTGGCCCATGGTCAGATATCTGAGTCCAACAGCCTGAGGTTTAATAAATCCAAGTGCCAGGTTTTACACTTGGGCCGCAGTAACCCCATGCAGAGTTATAGGCTGGGGCCGCTGGGGCTGGAGAATGGCCAGGCTGAGAGGGACTTGGCTGTGCTGGTTGGTAGGAAACTGAACATGAGCCAGCAGTGTGCCCAGGCAGCCAAGAAGGCCAATGGCATCCTGGCCTGCATCAAGAATAGTGCTGCCAGTAGGACCAGGGAAGTGATTCTTCCCCTGGACTCGGCACTGGTTAGGCTGCAGCTTGAGTACTGTGTCCAGTTCTGGGCACCTCAGTTTAAGAGAGATTGCTGGAATGTGTCCAGAGAAGGGCAACGAGGATGGTGAAGGGGCTGGAGCACAAGCCCTGTGAGGAGCGGCTGAGGGAGCTGAGGTTTTTCAGCCTGGAGAAGAGGGGGCTCAGGGGTGACCTTATCGCTGTCTCTGACTACCTGAAAGGAGGTTGGAGTCGGGCAGGGGTCGGTCTCTTCTCTCAGGCTCCCAATGACAGGACGAGAGGACACAGTCTTAGGGCTGCGTCAGGGGAAGTTTAGGTTGGCTATTAGGAGAAACTTTTGCACAGAGAGAGTGCTTTCCCATTGGAATGGGCTTCCCAGGGAGGTGGTGGAGTCACCTCCTGGATGTATTTAAGGATAGGTTGGATGATGAACTTAGTGAAATGGTGGTTTAGATGATAGATTGGTGTTGGATAGGTTGTTAAGCTAGGTAAAGGTTGGACTCGATGATCTCTATGGTCTCTTCCAACCTCGTTAATTCTGTGTGTGTGCAATTCTGTGTGTGTGTAATTCTGTGTCTATGTCCTCTTCCTTTAATCAGGGGATGTATCAACAGTTCAGGATGAAATGTAAAATATCCTGAAATGTGATGGTTCAAAGCCTCTGTGATTGAGAACATTAACAGGCCACTGAGGAGGAGACAAACTCTCTCTTCCTCAAAGCTTTTCCTTTCATGTTTATTATCTCACCTGTTATTAGAATTAAGATCCATCCCAGCTACAGACTCAGAATCCTCTCCCCACATCAGTCTCTGTCACTGTTCTGCATTTCAAAAGAACAAATTTGTTATAAATGTGAGAGGAAGCCTCAGCTGTAGAACAGAGTGAGGACACTTGGGGTTGTAGAAATAAGCACCACCGAGCTGAGACATAGGATTGAATAAATAGATATTTAGCACAGAAGGCTAATTCAATGTCTATATTATTGATTTAAAAGCACTGACATGAGAGCTCAAAGCTTTCTGAGCATTTATGACCCTTCCTTAAAGGATGAGGGTGCACAGAGATGTTCCCATAAGAAATTAGAGGCATAAATATTCTTCTGAACTGGGCGGAAATGATTCAGGAAGGTTTGTGTCTCTAATTAAAGACAGGTCCCTAATTGAAAGTCCAGAGAAATCAAGAAAAGAGCCCCAGTTTCTTTAGCTGCTTTAGGATATGATGATAAATTAGGACATAACAATATATTAGGATATGCCAATAAAGATGGAGATGGGTAAGGTCACAGCACTGGAGCTGTTTTCCTATGTGAACACTACATTTTTATATGGGATTTAAGGTGGGACAGCAGCATCCCTTAATGGATACCTGGGAATAACATTTCTTCCATTATTTACCTGCACTATAAATCTATAATATCTCTGGGGGAATCTATTCTTAAACAGTTCTCCTATGAAACGTTGAAAAAACTGTTTGTTTCATTCTCAGCTTTGTAACATCATCTTTACATCAGAAGGAGCCTTGAGAATTTTATTGGAGTGTCAAAATGTCATGTATAAATATGTCAATAAGTGGCAAAAGAGAAGCTTACTGACAAAAATAAAATGTACAGTTTTACACATCAAATGAAAGGAAATAAATCACGGTCATGGCATGGTACAAAATCCACTGAATTGCTCATCTCCATCACAGCTGCACTGCTCGTCCCTTCAGGATGGGGATCAGGACAAATAATGAGAGTTAATTGCTTTCCCAGTGGATATTTAGTCCCTGTGTCCAATGCTATTGATCAGTGAGGACAGGCTGCAGCAGCTTTTCTGACAGGAATTTCTTGCCTTATGCAAAGACCAGAATGGTTGGAAAAGCTGAAAACACATTTCTGGTTGTGCCAGAGCCATCACATAAAAAGGGGTTTAAACAAATGCCTTCTAGCAAAGGATCGAGTGAACGGGTCAGAACTGAGATGGAGGGAGACACTGGTTTATTTTTAAATCACATTTGCATGCAAAGTCCCACATCTGCTGAGCCACAAGAGCAAGCTGCCCTTGTAATGTGATCTGCAGACTCTAAACCAGCCCACTGATCAGCTGCAGGGTCTGATCCTATTTATTTTTTTGTGCTTGGAGCAGCACATTTAATCAATGAACACAGACAAAAAACCTGGTAGAGAAAGAGCAGCAATAATCTAATATCAAAGAAAACTTCTGCTCATCTGATTGGCCTTCATGACTATGGAGAGTGAAATGGAACCTTAAATATGACTCTAAATTAGAAGGCTACGAGCAATTATCATCTAAACAAGCTTCCTTCTTGATTTGATAGAGTATCTCTCCTATGGAGGCACCAGAGTATAGTTCTAAGGCAGGAAATTATGATATGAGACACTAAAAAGCAAAGCAAGATCAGGTGGTCTGAAAAAAAGCAGCCTGAACTGGACTGAAACACTTCAATAAAAAACAATTGAAGGAAAGAGCATCACCCAATAGCTGGGATATGGCTCTGCTGCTAAAAAAATTGAAATTACCTAATAATCTGGATTTTATTCACAGACTTTAGAAAGTAAGGCTTAGCTCAGTTGGTCAGAGCCTGGTGCTAACAACACCCAGGTGTGGATTCAATCCCTCTGTGACCGTTCACTTCCAAGCTGGACTTGAACCCTTGTGGGTCTTTTCCAACTCAAGATATTCTGTGATTCTGTGAATTAGAGGAGCCTCAGAACCCTTGGATTTTGTTTTGCCACCTGAGTGACAGCAGCCCATGCAAGTGCTGTCACTGTGCCTTTGCATCTCTTCAGAATAGCAGGAAAACTGTTCACCAATGACATTTCCCAGTATTGGGCCTTACTCTTGGTCCTCCCAATCCATGACAAAATTCCTGCTGGATGCAAAGGTGGCAGATCAGGCTGGTTAAATCTGGAGGAAATTGCCAGTCTGGTGCCCTCTCCTCAGCTACTGTTCCTGCTGGAATTATCCATCTCCATCACTCAGCCCTGCAGCTGTCTAGGCACCCTGTCCCTCTCCCTGATCCCATCCCTTGGTCTCCAAGAACAATGGATGAGGTGACCCTTTAATTCCATTCCATATGAGGTAACCACAAATGGGAATAAGTCCGTGGTCATCCCTCATCTTCTGAACAGGGCTGATGGTTCCTCCTCTCCTCCATTTCTCATGGGCACATAATTTAATAGAGCTGATGTCTATTTTCTTTAATAAATTGAATTAAAAATGCTGCAGCAGCTGCACGTGGAATAGAACCTACAGGCTCTTCAGGAACATACTTTACTATGGATTTAGGAAGTTGTATAAGCAAAAGTGGGCAGAATTTTGGGCAGTGGATCAAACAACACCCTCCTTTCACTAGAAAACCATGTATAAAACCACTAAAATGTAAAACCATACCTAAAACCACTAAAGTGTACTTCACTTACCTTGTGCACACATTCGCTTTCTCTCATATTTTATTAGGGTCATTAGTTTTGTGCCACAAGAACAGGGTATTTCTGCAGTAAAAATGGAATTAATTTCAGGTTCCTGCTCTGCCATGGACACAGAAAATCACTTCCAGCCATCACTGGTTCTGGTCCTGAAAATGCTTGTGCTGGGATTTGTCGAGGAGAACAGGTGAAGTTTTGGCCTCACTCCTCAAACCTGTAAAACTGCCTGTTCAGGGAGTGTCTGAGGAAGAGAAAGGAATCTGCAGTGACACCAACCTTGGCCATTACCTTGAAGTCCCAGCATTGACGCATTTGGCTCTGAAATCCACAGAGCTTTTATTTTAAATGTTATTTAAAAGGTAGCAGGTCATGCCAGACAGCGTCATATCCACAACATATGGATGCCCTGGGATGTTAATAAATGGTCTTTATTGTGTTCTTTGTTCTTATGAATGTTCTTTAAGATACCAGATCATAACTCTATACTTTAGTCTCCCTTCCCAATCAGTAATTAATGAATTAATCACCGTGTTGCCCATTGATAACCTGTATCACCTGGAACAAAATGTGAATCCCCCAGCACTTCTCTGCCTCTTCTCAATTCCCCCCCCTGCTTTATCTCACACCCATGGAGCCCTTCAATGAAATATCTTGGATCCCAACACGTGCAGTGAGTCATTTTTCAGCCAGCTCTGGGGATGTGCTGAATGGGCTGCAGTGGTGGGAGCTGAACAGGGAAAAGGAGCCCAGAACAAATCCAGACGTGGTTAAATGATACTTAGGTCTGTGTGCTGACCATCTGAGGGTGTTAATCTCAGCAATATCAGCCTGACAAAGAGCCAGACCTCGGGGAAATTTAGTATTTGCTTTCCTTCCTGACCATAATAATGGATTTATGAAAAGAAAGGCTGTTTTTTAACTTATTGGAATTACAGCTTAATAGAATGAAAAATTATAATTTCTGTATTTTTGTCCCATTTCCAGCACTCTGATCCCACAGAATGTGAGGGTCAGGATGTTAAAGGTAAATCTAATCCTGCCCAGTTGATCAGATATATCCACTTTTCTGCAGCACAGGGTGAAACACCAAGAATCCCCAGACCTCAAGAGAAAAATAAAGCTTTCTTTAAGCTGGGCTGGGAGAGGTTGTTATAAACATGGCTTGTTCCACCTCCTGCTCACCAGACGCATGCACTGGGCATGGGAAGAGATTTAGATGGGACCCATCTGCAGTTCCCCAGCCCACTTTAGTCTGAACATGAGGGAATTTCAACACACAGAGCTCCTAGAGCTGAGTGTGTGGCAGTAGCTGCAGCAAGAGCTCAAATGGCAGCTCAGGATTCCAATTACTCAAGGCATGACAAGCCAATTTTGTGCCTTGTTGTGTAAATTGCTGCTTTAATAGGTCGGGCTTGCATATCTGGTGCAATAAAGAGTTTTCATTTTGCACATAATGACTCCAACTGCTGACAGGCACAATTAGTATTTTCCATTTGGGAAGACGCTGCTCATACTCTTAAGCAGAATCAATAATCAAATGTATCAACATGAGGCACTGACAAGAATATTCTCAGTTTGGCTTCACTTTGCAGAGGTCCAATTTTGGAGCCATTACATGACTGTGGTCTTTATAATGAGCAAAAGCAACAAGAACACCTTTAGAAACCATTGCCAGGAGCACTTAAATGATCTTTAGTTAATATTTAGCCAGGACAATCTAAACCTCCTTTGGAGCTGAATAGTATTTGTGATGCATCTTGAGATTTGCAGGTTAAAAGCTCCAGAAGAAGACCACGTTTTCCTCTATCAGTCAAATATTCAGAAATTCAACCTCTGGAAAAACCTTGATGTTTCCTCTCCCCTTTATTTCCCTTCATCTTTGAATTCTGTCTCTTTTATAAACTATCACACCTCAAGAGCCTGGTCTTTAATCCTCCTTTTGTAGCTCCACAAAGCGCATTAGGAAGGATCTACTCTCAGAGAAGATTCATAGGCATCAGTTCCAAATGTTCTAAAGCAGTTTATCAACCTCAGAGACTTTGATGACAAGTGTGGGAGGAAGACAGAGACACACAGAGAGAAGGGAAGACCTTGTACTTCCTCCACACACTCTTTATTAACCCGAGTAATCCCCTGAAAGCTGCTCAAGTGAAATCCTGGAGCCTGATGTACCTGATACTTCTGACTACAGAAATAAATTTATGAAAATCACAGGACTTGAGAAAAAAAAAAAATTCCCAATTCCAAGCCTCCCTTCTAACCCTCTTGTCTTTATACAAGAAAAAAAGCCTTGTTTTCTAACACCTTCATACCCCTAAAGCTGGGAATGGCCGAGTCAAACATGGATCTAAAAAGGGAGCAATAAGTACAAGAGCAGATTCTGAGGAAAAAGGGAAAGGTTATTCCTGCATCTCACCAGCAGCTCATTAGAACCCAGAATTTCAGAGCTCAGAAATTATATCCTTCTAGCAAATCCTCCCTGGAATTCACCTTCCCAAACAAGTCAGGATTAGGCTTGGGTTAGAGTTAGAGCAGGTCTGTGTCAAGGACAGCTGGTGGAATTTAGATTTGTGCCAGCAGTGGCCACCAAACTGAAATAAATGCTGGAACTACAAGAAGCCAGGACTATGATCAAGACTTTTCCATGTGTGCCCTGCTGCACTCAGGGTTATTTTTAAGCCCATAGTGAGATGGGCCAGGAAGAGCTAATGAGCCAGATTTATTGTGGGACTAACCACAACTAGCCTTGCCTTGTCCTAAAATTGAGCAGGAACTGCCTTGCAATGGTTTATCAAATGGTAAAATGGTTCTTTTTGGAGATATGTCAACATTTAATGGCCTTTTGCAATTAATTACAGTGTGATCACCACGGGGAAAAAACAATCAAAAATTGAAGGTCTTCTATGCAGAATCTGTGTACAGTACATGGGGCTAAACATTACATGAAGAGGTAAAAAAATTAATAGATAAGCTTTAGTTTATTATATAAATCTAAAAGTACTCTGGAAAAAAAGCATAATCACTTAATTAAAAAACTCTATCATAAGGAAACAAGACATGACTGTGCAGTAACACTTTACTATTATTAAATTTCCAGTCCCTGCTTTTGAAGTATGGGAAGGCAAAACAGATTGTAAAGGAAAACTTGGGATTTTTTTTCTTTTTAATATTCTATGTAGAAGTTCTGAGTAAATTAAAGCAGAATTTTAAAACAGGAAGCACAAAGTAATAAAAAAATAATGCAGTTGTTAACATGTTGTGATAAAATGGAATAAGATTACAGGATAGTTCAGCACAGAGCTGGAAGCAATGATCCTCCTCTGCAAGATCCACAGGATCCCAGGATGGTTTGGGTTGGAAGGGACCCTCAATAGCACCTCATTCCACTCCCTGCCCAGGCAGGGACACCTTCCACTAGTCCAGGTTGCCCCAAACCTTGTCCAACCTGGCCTCGATGCACCTCCCCGTTTTCCTGCAGAGCATTTTCCCCAAAATTGGGCATTTTTTGACAGTTTTCCTGAGCTCTTCTGCAGTAGTCCCAGAGGAAAGAGGCTAAAGGAAGAGCTTGTACAGCAGGCAGGGGAAAGCAGCAGCACAGAGGGTTTCATTGCTGCCTATTCCAGCAAGACACACCAAAAAATCGTGTTTCTCCCTCTCCAGCCCTTCTTCCAGGAAATGTCAGCCCGATGGATAATCATTGCTGATTCAGTGCCCAGGAGGGCTCCTTTAAAGAAGAAAATTGCTGCAGCATTTTCTGTATCCATCAAATATTATTGCTGCTCTCTGGAGGAACAGGGAGATCCATTACCAAAGGAGAAATAGGCTCAGCATCACCTTATGGCAGCTGCAGCAAGAAATTTGTATTGTAAAGCAATGCTTCCTTTTGATTGGAACCCTGGAAGGGGGGAAAAAATGGGAGAGGAACAGAGAAAAGAGGAATAAAAGAACGAGCTGCCTCCATGAGTTTCACTGCGGGAGAGAAGGAAAGACTGGGAAGTTCACAGGGAGGAGCAGGAGCTGCAGGAGTGACTCAGCATCATTCTGCGGCAAAAAGGAGACATGGCAGCAGCCACCGCCCTTTTTTCCCTCCTTTCCCGTTGGAAATAAGCGATCCCTGCAGGAGAGACCCCGCAGCCACTCCTGACCCCCTCCCACCCCCGCCAGAGAACTACTCTCCCTCTGCCCAAAAATCTCCCTGCAAATAACAATTGGCACGGCCTTCCTGGGGACCCCCAGAGCCCCTTCCCTTGGCCCGGCTCCAGGGAGAGCACCAACCCAGCTGAGATGTTCCCGTCTACCCCCTGCACTCCCTGGCAGGTGCAGGAATGCTGTTTAACTCCCACTCTGCCACCTTCATTCACCTCCCACTCGCTGAGAGCAGCAGAGCAGCTGATCCCCCTTCCCCTGCACTCCCCTAATTTTCACATCCCTTATTTAATAACTGTTATGAGACAGAAGAAAGGAAAAAAAGGGAAAAGCATCTGCTTTGGTTGTGTCTGTTGCACAGGAGATGCTTAGAGTGTGAGGCCAGGCAGAGAACTGGGGCCCCTCGTTCTGACCAGAAACTGGGCTCTTCACACGCCCACCCCACAACTGGGCCCAGTTCCTGCAGGCTGGATGTGCCGGGGGGAAGCCCTTGAGGTCCCCAACCTCTGCCTTATGCAAAGGCTGTGAGGAGTGAGGAGGAAGAGACCCAAGGCTGGGACAAAGCCCACTCTTGCCTTGATCTTCCATCTGCTCCCGCCTGACCTTTCTATCTGTTCCTTATTTAACACCTTCCTCTTGAGTGTTGCTGATCTGAGGAGTAAATGGACTTTTTTTTCTCCTCCCTCCTTCCCTCCCCTCACCGAATTTTACTTTCTCTTAGGTCACTTAGGGAAAAAAAACCCTAACACCCTCCCTGGCACGAAGTTGTTCTGCTCCCATGGATTTCCCAATCATCTTGTGGCACCATTTTTGGCTTCTTGTGGAGAGTTCTAAAAAGTTTAAAGCACAATCAGCAGCTCTCGGAGTGGGGTCTGGGAGTGCCGAGGCCACTGGAAGCTCATGAGCTCTCTGGGAGCAGGGGCCCAGCAGGCATTGCTGCACGGGAAAGGGAATCTTGCTCTTCCCAATCCTTTCCCTGCCTGCAGCAGTTCGGCACCTGGCCAAAGGGAGCCTGGACCGTGGTAGCTCCTCCTTTCTGCAGGGCTCTCTTCCTTTCTCCCTCCCTTCTCCTCTCCCTTTCAAGCTGGTGCAGTGTTGAACTTTTGCCAGGAACTGGACCTGCTGCAGGAGCAGCAGCTTTCCAGAGGGAGGAGGGGAGAGGCAGATGGAGTAAAATGCTTTCCCTCAGCGACTGTCGACAAGAGTCACCGAAAAAACCCTTCTCCCCCTTCCTTAGAATAAGCCTCTCTCCATCCATAAATCCCCACTGCAGGGTCCCAAAACCACATCTGGGAAAAAGAGGGCACAGCCAAGGGCTGTACAAGAGATCTTTTCTCCCTCCTTTTCCATTTGCAAAAGGTCAAATCCCTCTTTCCCAGGTCCCAGTCCCTCCCTAAGGATGCACAGAGAAACTTTTCTCAACATTTTCCCTCTGGCTGCACCAGCCTCTGGTTCCCTCTCTGCCACATCTGTCCAAGATTCTCCTGAAAGCAGAATCTCTCATTCCTTGAAAAGTCCAGGAAAAGGACTTTCTGCTCTCTTTCTGCCCTCCTTTGTCCCCCCAAAACTGCAGCTGCCTGGGCGTGAATTCCCAGCAGGAGGCGCTGGAGGAGCACAAGGAGCCCCAAATTCCAGCAGCTTCTCCCCAGAGAACTGCGAAACCAGGATTAACTCTTCCTGCATCCTTGTCGTTCCTCCCGCACTGTGCATTTCCCAGTTCCCTGCAGGCTGCTGTGAGGGATCACAAGCCTCCTGAAGGAAGGTCTCCTCTTCCAGGCAAGCTGCAGATGCTTGCACAAGCTCTAGAGCCGGACAGTCCTGCCCAGCCTAAAGAAAGCCTGCAATGCGTTTTTGGTTGTTTTTTTCCCCCTCCTCTGAACGCAGCAGCACCTCGGGGGCCACTGAGCTCATTTTGCTGCCTCCTCTCTTATTCCTCAGCTGCATTTCTGTGAGAAATGTCTCCTCCCTCTCCCTTTCCTCCCCCTCAGTTATCCCACACTTGAGGAGACAGCCCAAAAATGCACCTGCACCTCCCTGCCTTTGCTCCTTCCTGGCTGTCTCCAAAATCTGCAGACTCAGAGCACATACCCAGCTTCACCCAAACATCAGATGGTACCAGATTTAAAGGTGGTGTCTGTGACAGGAACAGTCCAGGCTGTGCCATTTCTGTGCTCACATTAGTGGAAACCAGCACAAATCACTGCAATAAATACAACAGAAGGAGCATCCCAGCCTTGCAGAGATATCTCTGGGGAATATGACAATTGCTCTTTGGTGTCTTCATGTACACACTCGAAAAAAAAAAAAAGATTAAAACCAAGTTGAATGGAGCAAAAGTAAAAGAAAAAAAATAAACTCAAAAGTGTTCAGGAAACTGCTTTCCATGGTGAGCAATGTGTTTTAAAAACCAACTGGGTATCATTTCCTGAAATCTAAAAAGTGATCTTGAAATCATAGCAAGTTGTCTTGGAATCTTTTCCCCACTACTTCAAAAGCACAAATACATATCACAGCTTGTACAGATCTTCCCTGAAATCTTTTAAAGCACGCTTCTCCTCATGATGGCTGTCATGGTTCTGGATAATTCTCTCATCATCTTATTAATAACCCTTAGTGGTCCTAACTACCGCAATGGCAAAGCTCTGTCCTAACTGATGATGAAGTGCTGCTTTTATGCTTTATTTTTATTGCTGTGCATTGTAGAGCCACATCAGACTCTTTATACATAAATTCAGAGAGAGCCTGCAATGGAATCAGGGAAACAAGGATATGAGAGGCCTTTGTAGCCCAGAAACAGAAATACTTCTCAACAATACAATAACACACAGAATTATTCCTCTAATATAACGGCAGCAGATAAACTCCTCACATACGCCATTTCTGAGGTGCCACTGAGAGATGAAATACTCCTGTTAATATGTGGGGTAGTGAAAAAAAGTGGTTCACCCAGCAGTTTTATCCTTTGCCCACTGAAAATTCCCGACAATTCCAGTTCAAAGAAAAGGACGGGAAGATAACAGCCTTGGCTGGATTTTTAATGCATGAACTGACCCAAGTGTAGCAACTCAAACGGGCACAAAACCCTCCTGGTTTGATGGTTTAGTAAATTCTTTTCTTGAGAACCCTTTGCTGCAACCTCTTGTCTTCTGGCCATTTATTCCTCCCATACTTTTTGTCATTTTAATCCCAGAAAAAGATGGTTGTTCCAGGATGTGGAAGCACTATAGTGATGAGCCAGAGGTCAGGCAGCTCTCTGAGCTTTTCCAGCAGCATGAAGCAGGAGGCAGAGAATCCACCCCAAACCCACTGCCCTGCCCAGCTCTTTTATTCTGTACTGAAAGGTGAAACACAACCTTTCCTGTCTGGCCTCAGTCTTTGAAATATGTTCATTGCAGCTGCACAAACATCCCTTTATGGATCTCATAAGGAGGAGAAGAAAAATGAGGGATAAAGGGATATATCTGGCTACCTCATTTTTCCTAATCCCCTGTCTGTTCTCCACAGCTCCAGCTCAAGTGTTTTATCCTGTCTCAGAACAAATGGCCAAGTTATTCTCCTTGAAAAGCAAAGTTAATGCCATTTCTAGGTGCTTCTGCTTGTTGTGTTTGTGAATCAGCAGAGCCTTGAAGATTTATTTCTCATTTTTTACTGTGGAGGACTAGAAACTGCTGTGGGAAGTTCATCCCAATTGCAATGGACCAGCCAGGTAAATCAATTAATGTCCCACATTCCAGTTGATTAATTACTGGGGCTGAGGGCTTCTGAAGTTGTTCTTTCAGCAATAGACTTTATATAAAAGCCAAATTAATGCTGCAGGTTTCCCCTAAGTGGCGGATTTTAAAGGGTCTAAAACAGTGATGAAGCAAGTGCTGAAAATACTAAAAGTCCTTAAGGTCCAGACCTCCACAAAAAAAACCAGGCTCCTTTTGACATCAATGAAATATAAAGGAGACACGCCCCAAGAATGGGATTAGACAGATTGTGGCAAAGAGTTAATGAATGGACATTTAACAAAGAACAAAAATATTATTATGGTATTTCAGCCAACTGAAGAGACCTCGGAAAATAAAAAGAAAATGTCTGAAACACCTACATTTAAGTAGTTATGACTTAAGTTTTCACTCTTTTGAGTTTTTACCTTAGTCATAGAAAGGGCTGAGAGTGGAGAAGTTAAAGAAAAACTACCAAAGAAAGTAAAAATAGGAAAAACCCAGCTGCAGTTTTAACGACAGTGAAATATTTCTATTTCCCTCAAAAAAATTGCACAAATACAATACTCTCCTCTTGAATAACCAGATCCAGCACCAGGAATCTGAGGGCTGCAGGAAGGTCTGATGATGGAAACAAGGTGCAGTGGCTGCAGAAGTTCTGTGGTTTTTATTCATATACTGCAGAGCTGAGCAAATTCAGCTGACTTCAGTCCCCATACTGCAGCACAGACCTCAGGCAGCTTTACTGCTCCCTTTTCCATGTGCTTTATGGGCAGCAGCACATGCCAGACTAGGAAATAAAGGGATATTTCTACATTCCCAAGAATTGTCTGTGGGAAGATGATCCACACACCAAAAGGTGGCTTTGTGTACAACCCACATGGATTTTAATGCTGCATAAGCAGCAAGGAGAAAAACACCCCTGAGATTTAAACAACTGAATTAGAGGGAAAGTATTCCTGAATTGTTCATCCACATTCTGTGATGAAAGGATAGGAGTGAGTGACAGGAGATTGATTCTGTGATTGAACTGAACATGAGCCAGCAGTGTGCCCAGGCGGCCAAGAAGGCCAATGGCATCCTGGCCTGCATCAAGAATAGTGCTGCCAGTAGGACCAGGGAAGTGATTCTTCCCCTGGACTCGGCACTGGTTAGGCTGCAGCTTGAGTACTGTGTCCAGTTCTGGGCACCTCAGTTTAAGAGAGATGTTGAGTTGCTGGAATGTGTCCAGAGAAGGGCAACGAGGATGGTGAAGGGGCTGGAGCACAAGCCCTGTGAGGAGCGGCTGAGGGAGCTGAGGTTTTTCAGCCTGGAGAAGAGGGGGCTCAGGGGTGACCTTATCGCTGTCTCTGACTACCTGAAAGGAGGTTGGAGTCGGGCAGGGGTCGGTCTCTTCTCTCAGGCTCCCAATGACAGGACGAGAGGACACAGTCTTAGGGCTGCGTCAGGGGAAGTTTAGGTTGGCTATTAGGAGACACTTTTCCACAGAGAGAGTGCTTTCCCATTGGAATGGGCTTCCCAGGGAGGTGGTGGAGTCACCGTCCCTGCATGTGTTTAAGGATAGCTCGGATGATGAACTCAGTGACATGCTGGTTCAGATGATGGGATGGTGTTGGGTAGTAGGCTGGGAAGAGGTAACAGGTTGGACTTGATGATCTCTATGGTCTTTTCCAACCTTATTATTTCTGTGTAATTCGGTGAGAGGAAGAACATGTCCTGGAAATGGGGAATTCACTACGCTTCAGTTCCCTGCAAATACAACCACACCTAGAAGATCCCTCTCCCTTTTACTTGTCCATGCAGCCCACAAACACATATTCCTTTTGGCCCACATTTTATCTTCATTTCCCCTCAACCTGGAAAGTTTTAGGAAGAAAATTGAGTCTCTGAGTGCGTTATGAGCCTCTCAGCTCTGTTGTAAATGCAGTTTCTTCTCACCAACAGGACTGCCTGCAGCTGGCTCAGTGTCTGCTCAGCAGAAATGGGAAAACAGGGAAATATCCACACTGCTGCCTCTGAATATTGCTGCTGAGATAAGTACTGAACTTCCAAAACACGAGTGCTATTAAATTTCTCCTGGTATTTTCATGTACAGTTGCTCAAGCACTTGTTCTGACAGTAAAACAACCCTCAAGCAGCAGCACAGCCCCAGAATTACTGTCAGGGAGAACTTCAGGCTCTGCAGAAGGGATAGAGCTGCTTTTCCAGGGCACTTTTGTGGGGCTTAACAAAGCTCAGATGAGGCTCAGATTGTGGCAGGACTTTAGTGAAGCCAGTTCCAGCTTAAAACAAGCTTCTGCTCTGGCCTTGGATCTCCTGAGTCCAACTCCTTTCTTCTCACATTGGCACTAACTTGCCTTTGAAAATTAGTACATGATTTCCTTAAAAATGGACTGGGAGAGCTTTTCAGTGCTCTGAGCTGGGAAAGTGGGGGAGTTTTATTTACCCAGAGAAGCTGTGGCTGCCCCATCCCTGGGAGTGCCCAAGGCCAGGTTGGAGCCACCTGGGACAGTGGGAGGTGTCCCTGCCCAGGGCAGGGGGTGGGACTGGATGGTTTTTAAGGTTCCTCCCATCTCAAACCATTCCAGGATTTGCCTCAAAACTTTTCAGTTTATGTTTAATTGCTGGAACCAAAAACAGGATGTCTTTTGAATTGATTCTGGGAGTCAAGAACTAACTCCAGAAAATCCAGGAAGGAATCTGCCTTCATATTTTGTGGCCTAGTTTGAAGTCCTGATCCAACACGTAAACAAAGTTAATGAATCTTCTAATTAAGCATTCACTGAGAGAGCTCAGATGAAAGAACTGGCTGCCTGTTTCCTCCTGCTCTTGTAATCAAGAGACAGAACAAACTCAAAGTGAGCAAATTGCTGTTACTGTGCTCAGAAATTGGTGTAAGTGATAATAAAATAATGAAAGCTGCTCAGGCACCTGCTATATATGGCACAAACAAAGCAAGTAGTGGTTCAAAAGAAATAAATCAAATACATATTTGGATTTCTTCTGAGTCTTCCAGACATTGTATTTCAGTCCTTGCGGACAAAATCCTGTGTGGGCTTTGAAATTCCTGATAGTGTTGTCTCCTGTCAAAAGGACCGTTTGGAATATGGGAAGAGGAATTCCTAAAATGTAAGATTTGTTCCAATTCATCAACATAGATCAGAGCACTTTCATTTGCCCATTTTAATTCTACTCCTTCAGAGGTTTTAATATTGTTTTAGACAAATACATATTCCTAACTTAAGGGGAAGAAAATGGTTCCCTGATGTATAAAGTGTTAGTAAGATACAACAGCAATTTCCAGGTGTTTTCCAAGCAATTCCAGCAACTTCCAGGCATTCTCAAGGCACTAAATGCTGGCACAAAGCAATGGCTGCCATACAGGACCTGTTCCAGCTCTCCCCTTTTGCCTTCAGGACTCCTCTGATCCATAAAAATCAATCAATCAATCAATCAATCAATCCATACATTGATTCAGTGCCACTGAATGCCAGTATGTTGATTTTTGAATTTGCAATAAATTTATTAACAATTACAGAACATTGGGAAGGAAAACTGCTCAATCCTGCTTTACTCTGTGTAGTATCTCTGTGCCTGATTCCCCACTCCCTCAGAGCTGGGAGTAGAAATGCAAGGGAGTAGAAATAATTTAAAAAATAAAAAGGAAAATCGATGCTTTTGCTTTTTTTTTGTCTACTTAGAACAGCTCGATTTCTGTGCAAGTCCCAAATGAGCAGGTACAGCTTTTCTTCTGAAATAAGAGCAGCAGACAGTGCAGGCCCCTTCTGCCGTCACCTCAACTTCCTACACTTTCTGCTGGGGAAATTCTTTGATAAAAAGAGAAAAGAAAAGGCAAATCCCACTAGAATGCAATGCACAAGGGTGAATTTTAACTGACTCTGGTTACATACAGGCACTTTCTTGGGGTTCAGTGAGGGCCCAGCACAAGGCTTAGATCTGAAACCTTCCCAGAGGAAATGCCATTTGCAGGTTGTGTTAATGCCAGATGTAGCAGAGGAAAAGAGATGAACAGGGATGCTTTGTCATGGAGTTGTTGCTTTTTCTTAGGCAGCACTAGAATACAGAATTATGGAATGGTTTGGGTTGAGAGGGAACTTAAAGCTCATCCCATTCCACCTCTGCCCTGGGCAGGGACACCTTCCACTATCTCAGGTCGCCGCAACCTGGCTTTGGACACTTCCAGGGACAGGGCAGCCACAGCTGCTGCTTTATTATTTCTCTATTATTCACCAGAATAATTTGCATTATTTATGTCAGCCAAGGCAGGGGAGGTTTCCAAGGGGTGAACATGGACCTGGGATTCTCCAACCAAAGTATGTGTGAGATGAAATGGTGACACTCAGACCTATAAACAAAGCATCCAAAAAGCAGCTTTAGCTCCAGCAGATAGAAAGGGGCACAGTGCTGAGCTGCTGGGTGATGGCTCAGCTCCAGAGCCTGCTGCAGGTGAGACAAAGGGCACAAAACACTTCATTCTACTTGGAACCAGCCCTGTCTTTATCCAATTCCTCTGTTCACTGCAAACATCCATTTTCCTAACAACAAGATATCAAAAGGCTTCATTATCCTCTGCATTATGGCAAAAAGCAACAAAAGAGAGACAAAGAGAATGAGGAATTCAGTCAGCATTCCCCCATCCCTGGAAATCCAAGTTTTGGAATTAGAATGCCTTCAGTAGCAGCTTTCTTTTCCTTGTAGTACCAAAGCTCCATCCTTGCCTCTGAGTCACACAGAAATTCTACACTGCAGGGCTGTCTGCAGACACACTTCCCCATCCTGGCACACATTGCTGGCACAGAGGAAGGGCTTTTCCACTCCTTTTCCCTCCCTAACAAATGTGAGAAAGCATATTAACACCACACAGTTACAAAGTTTATTTTCCTGGGATCTGGTGTGCAGCTGTTTTTACAGGTGGAGGTATATTCACCTATTAATAAATGATACCATTAATAATTGAATCTTATGCTCAAGTTGATATGGGGGGGAATTAACATAAATCCATTGGCATTGGATCCTGAAACAAGTTTGCAGAAGCTGAGAAACCCAGAAAAAAATCCAAAGCTCACTGAATCCCTGACCAAGCCTGCTGGAAATATTCCTCTCTATAATCTCTATATTGCTCATTTCTTCCCCCTTCAAACCCACTGCCAAACTAAAATGTATTAGCACATAAAACTCTACCTGTGCTGCTCTACTTTGCATATTCAAAGTGTGAATAATGAAGAGCTGCTCTGACATGCATGAATGCAGCTGCTACTAGGATTTAAATAAATTGTGAACACAGTTTTGAGCAGGAGCCTGGCTTGCAGTGCTTGTAAATTGAGAGCAGCTCCACTGATCTTCATGAGGACTCTGTAGATTTGCAAGCTAAAATCTCCCAGCAGCTCTACTGGGATCTAGTGGCACTTAAGCCTTTACGAGCTCTTGGTACAGTTCATTCCATCTGGCACGAGCTCAGATGGAGGGAGAATGCAGCTCTGCACCTCTGAGAGGCTACTGGTCTTCACAACTTAATAATCTTCATTTTTAAATACCCTGAAGCTTATGGAAAATATGCCAGACAACAGGTAATGTTCTGTTTGAGATCACTAGAAAATAATAGGAAATGTATTAAATCAACCCTGCTCTACCTTTAGTAAATGACTGGTATTGCAAACACATCTCTGTGGCAGAAATACCCAAATACCATTGCAATTAGTGACAGGCAAATTAATTTATGCACATTACTAAGTCATTTCTTTAGGAGGCAACTACGCATTTTTGTGGCATGTCTCAACAAATATCCCCAGTCCAAGCCTTCCTTGGATTTCCTCGAGAAAACTTTGAAGAATTCGTTTTGTATATATGCCTTTCTGACTCTGAATTATAATTGCCTTTTTGAGCATCCCATGCAGTCTGTGCTCAGCATATCCCTGGCTCCCTTCTCATAAATCTGTACTACATAAATAGTGCCTTGCTTTAATCAATCAGTGGCTCATAACCTGGCTCAGGGGAAGCTGCAATGCAGCTGTCTAGTTTAAGTCTCTGTACTAGCCAGATTAGGCAGGGATAAATATTCAGTCCCTATGATCCGTGTGTCAGACAGACTTGGCTCTAGGGAATCTCAACGAACAGAGGAAGCCAAGTCAGGTAACCAGGTATTGATGTTTCCTGCTAGGACTGAGAACCACCCTGTGTTTGCTGCTTCTTTCATGCAACGGAGGAACAAAAAGCACTGCCAGGCTTTCTCTGGAATTGTCCAAGGCCGGGTTGGATGGGGCTTGGAGCAACCTAGGGTAGTGGAAGTGTCTCTGCCCATGGCAGGGGTGGAATGAAACGGTCTTTAATGTCCCTCCCAACCCAAACCAATGTGTCATTCTGGTTACTAGAAACCACTTGTAACAAAGGAAATGGTGAGAATAAAGAGGCTCGAAGTTTTTACTGTGTGAAAACTGCAAACCGAAGGACAAAAAATGCTCTTGGCACGTGTCTGGCTGTTCCGAGATGCAGCAAGGTCTGCGTGTCCCCCAAATTCACTGTGGCCAAAGCCCACCGAGGGGATCTGGGACCCCCCTCAGGCTTCTACCAGGGCAGCTGGTGGGGAAATGGGGGATGAGGAGAAGGGGATGTTAAACACAACCTGAGCGGGCTGGGGGGCTGCAGATGGACCGGAGGAGGTGGGTTCCAAGTAGGTCCGAAGGCACCAGTGGTGGGACCAAAGCGGGGCTCAGAGATGCCCCAGGAGGGTCCGAAGCTGCTCCCAAGGAGAGCCGGGGCAGGAAATGAGACGAGGGCGACGAGGCAGATCCGATCCGGTCCAGAGCAGCCCGGCCACAGCTTCCAGAGGATGCCCTGGGGGTCCGGGCATGACCTCACCTTGGAGGGCAGGAGCAACCGGGACCAGACTTCCCCGCGGGGTTACTCAGACCACCAGGGTCCGGACCCACCCGCGGGGATGCCCAGTGGTCCAGGCCTCCCCTCCCCGCTGCGATGGCCGGAGCCCCGCCAGCCGGCCCTCGGGGCGGGCACTCGCTCCCCGCAGTGATGCTCGGAGCGCTCCCCATCTCCCACCGTGGCGATGCCTCCGCGCTCCTCCCCGTCCCCGCCCGGAGGCCGCTCCCGCCCGCCCTCCCCGCGCATAAATAGCGGTGCCGGGGCAGCGCCCCTCCGCAGCGCAGCCGCTGACCCTTCGCCGCTATGAGCTCGTACGGCTACGACCCGTTCTTCCCGTCCTACAAGCGGCGCTACGCGGAGAGCCCGCGCATCCATGTGTCGGTGCGCAGCGGAGGCGGCTTCGGCTCTGCGCGCTCCGCGTATTCCAGCCTGTCCGCGCCCGTGTCCTCCGTGTCCGTGCGCCGCAGCTACGCCACATCCAGCGCCTCGGGCTCCCTGCTGCACTCCGTGGACAGCCTGGACCTGAGCCAGGTGGCCGCGATCAGCAACGACCTCAAGTCCATCCGCAGCCAGGAGCGAGCGCAGCTCCAGGACCTCAACGACCGCTTCGCCTGTTTCATCGAGCGCGTCCACGAGCTCGAGCAGCAGAACAAGGTGCTGGAGGCCGAGCTGCTGGTGCTGCGGCAGAAACACGCCGAGCCCTCCCGCTTCCGCGCCCTGTACGAGCAGGAGATCCGCGAGCTGCGCTTGGCCGCGGAAGAGGCGACGAGCGAGAAGCAGGCGCTGCAGGGGGAGCGGGAGAGCCTGGAGGAGACGCTGCGCGGGCTCCAGGCGCGCTACGAGGAGGAGGTGCTGAGCCGGGAGGATGCGGAGGCGCGGCTGCTCGAGGTGCGCAAGGGAGCCGATGAAGCGGCACTGGCGCGGGCAGAGCTGGAGAAACGCGTGGACAGCCTGCTGGACGAGCTGGCCTTCCTCAAGAAGGTGCACGAGGAGGAGCTGGCCGAGCTGCAGGCGCAGATCCAGTACGCGCACCTGTCCGTGGAGATGGACGTGTCGGCCAAGCCCGACCTGTCTGCGGCCCTGCGCGACATCCGAGCGCAGTACGAGAAGCTGGCGGCGCGCAACATGCAGAATGCGGAGGAGTGGTTCCGCAGCCGCTTCACCGTCCTCAGCGAGAGCGCCGCCAAGAACACGGACGCTGTCCGGGCCGCCAAGGACGAAGTGTCCGAGAGCCGCCGCCTGCTCAAAGCCAAGACGCTGGAGATCGAGGCCACCCGCGGCATGAATGAGGCGCTGGAGAAGCAGCTGCAGGAGCTGGAAGAGAAGCAGAGCGCTGATATCTCTGCCCTGCAGGTGAGGGGGGGGGCGGGATCACTGGAGGTGAGGTGTGTCAGGGTTTGAAGGTTCTCTGCAGGCGAAGGGGGTTTGGGGGTATCGGGCTCTCTGCGGGTGAGGGGGTTCAGCAGGTAAAAGGGTGTCAGGGTTTGAAGGGACCCCACAGGTGAGGAGTGTTGTGGTCTGCAGGGTCCTGCTGGTGAGAGGGGTTGGGGATTGTGGGGTTTTGCAGGTGAGGGGAGTCAAGCTTTGAAGGGCTCTGCAGGGGAGGACAGTTGGGGATTATGGGGTCCTGCAAGGGAGGGTGTCAGAGCTTGTGGGGTCTCACAAGTGAGGGGAGCTGGGGGTCTCAGGGTTCCGCGGGTGAAGGTGGGTCAGGGTTTGCAGGGAGAGGTTGCCAGGGCCATCCTGGAGATGGGGGTGTTTGTTGCTCCTGGTGTAGCTAGATTGCGTATAAGGTACCCCAGAATTAAAATGCAAAAAGCCCTAGAGCTTTAAATATGCCATGGATCTGTATATCCATCCCATCCTGGAGATGGGACATTGCTTCCAGCTCATGCCATAGCTGGATTGTGTGTCTAAACTGGGAGGTATCATGAATTTATAGTGCAGAATTCCACAGAACTTGATAGAATTTATCTATATGCCAATACAGCTTTATATTCTTACAAAAAAACCCATGGAACTTTAAAATATACTGAGTTGGAAAGACCTATAAAGATCATCAAGTCCAGCTGAATGAGTATCTTTTAAAGGATACCCTTAAGCTAAAACTAGAAAAAGCATGTAGAATCTAAAACCAAAATTAAGTGATACGAAAATGTCCTGCCTGCTTTAGCACTTGGATACCACGAAATTGGGCTCTTTATGGTAAATAGAGATTAAATAAAGAGGTGTAAATACAGGGGTGGGAAAACCTTGCCAAGGAAAAGTGTTAACTGTTTCCTTTTTGGCTGAGGAGGGAGTGGGAGCTGTGTCTTCTGTCTGCTAGAGCAAGATTAAATTAATAGGGTTGGAGAAATTCCTGGTAGTTATTGCTGGACTTGGGGGAACTGAGAATTTTACACTGTCAATATTTTTACACCCGACAGGATACAATCAACAAATTGGAGAACGAGCTGAGAACCACAAAGAGTGAAATGGCTCGATACCTGAAGGAATATCAAGATCTGCTCAATGTGAAAATGGCCCTGGACATTGAAATTGCAGCATACAGGTATGGTGGGGATGCTTTAGGAAGCCAGAACTCGGATCATATTCCCACTCTCTTCAAGAGAATTCATGTTATTTACTCTTCCCACAGCAGAAATTTTCCTGGATAGGTGTCAGAATTCCATCAGGTCCTTTCTGTTGCCTTGTTGTTAGGATAAACAGTGATTTCTTTTTTTTGAGGTAAAATACTTGCCTAAAGCAAATTTTCAGTGAATATAATGGTCTTTGTGTATATGCATAAAGAATATACAGACTGTTTAACTAGGCAATACATGATCTCATTTCTCCATCCCTACAGATAAAAATACTTGTTCTATACTTAGGGAAGAGATTTTCTACCAGTAGAACTTCTCAGTACAGATTTCTGGTTCTCAGGATGGGAGATCCCTTAAATGCTGTTCAGAGCAGGCTTCCTTTCTAACTTGCAGATCTGCAAAGTAAATATTTTGCAGCAGAATTGCTGCCAAGTCGTTGTGTGCTGGTTTGTCCCAGATACTGTGAGAAATTTCAAATGCTGAAGCAGAGTTTCTGGGAATGCCACAAGGGGGAATACTGAGGAAGCAGCTCGAAACCTGGTCTAAGAGCTAAACGTCACATTATTCCACCTGCGCTGGTCTGTGAAACCCTGCAGGCTGCTAAAATACACTTCTAACTTCACCTGCTGTGGCAGCTTGATTCTAGAGGGTTGTCCCCTGTTTTTTCTAACAAGGAAAGGTATTAATTCACCCATCATGGACACCTCTGGAACAAATTATCCCAGGAAGACAGAGAAGCATTGCCACACAGTTATTAATTAAGGACTAATTTTCCACTCAAGTATTTAATCTCAAAGCATTGTGGCATCTCAGTCTGGATCCTGCAGCAGCATAACCACATCTTCTCTCCTTGCTTCTTCTTTTTTCCTGCCAGGAAACTGCTGGAAGGGGAGGAGACCCGGCTGAGCTTCACCAGTGTTGGGGGCATCACCAGTGGCTACACCCAGAGTGCCCCAAGCTTTGGCAGGTCTGCCTACGGTGGGCTCCAGTCCAGCTCCTACCTGATGACAACCCGTTCCTTCCCCACCTACTACTCCAGCCACGTCCAGGAAGAGCAAATTGAAATAGAGGAGACAATTGAAGCTGCCAAAGCAGGAGAGGCTAAGGCAGCTCCTGCAGAAGAAGGTGAGGAGGAAGAGAAAGAGGAAGGTGAGGAAGAAGCAGGTGGTGAAGAGGCTGAAGAAGAAGACGAAGGTATTTACAGATATTTTACTACTAAATCCCTTTCTTTCATCCTTCACCCTGCTCATTTAGGATAACCCCCAGAAATGTCAATGATTAGTGGTTAAAACCTCTTTCCTTTTCTGCTCCCATGAGTGAAGGATTCAACACACAGCATTTAAGCAAGGAGGTCTGAATATTGCATGGAAGATGAGGTGAAATGTTCGATGTGAGGCAGATTACAGGTTTTCCAAAGCCAGAAGGGTGACATTTTGATGGCAGCAAGCAGAACTCAACTGTCACAAAAAGAAGGAACATGGACATCCTGAACTAAATATGAGTTCCCAGACAGTAGCCTGTAATAATGGGAACACCAGCTGTGGATGGAATTAGGGGGGTCAGTGGATGGCAGTATGACATATCTGAAGTACATTGGTTGCCACTGAATTATTTCAGGCATTTATTAGTGTAAACATTAATGAAATTGTGGTGGAAGAGCTAATTGGAGAGTAATGACAAGATTCCTCTTTGAACCCAAGTCTTTGATAAGACAGTCCAGAATCAATATTTTTTCAAAGCCATAATTTGTTGTATAAAGTGTTTCACTCTGAAATCCTGGATAAACTGGTGTATGGGGTTGCAGGGTCCAGAGGCACTGGCTCCCATGACATTTGGATTGGTACCCGAGTATGAAATGACTTTTTGTCTTTCAAAGGTGCAAAGGAAGAATCTGAAGAAGCCAAAGAGGGTGAGGAAGAGGAAGGAGAAGGAGAAGAAACAGCAGCTGAAGAAGGAGAAGAGGCTGAGGAAGCTGCTGAGGAGGAGAAGGAAGAGAAAGAAGCAGCAGGAAAGGAAGAGAGTGAAGTGAAGAAGAAGGCTTGACTTTTATTTTAAGGCAGCTTAGCTTTCCATCAGGCCAACAGAATAGATGATGTTTGACTGAGCTAAAACTGCAGTCTCACATATTAAATTCAGTGCCCACTGAGGTTTAAAGTTAATGATTATGATGTTTGTGTGCAGAGTCTGAGTTTGCTTGCAGAGCACCCACTGGCTGTTCCCCGAGTGCCGCATGGGCCACACGTATGAGTTCAGGCCTTGTGTCTTTCCTTGGGTGATCCAGAACCTTAACGTTTAAAAATGGGGGGAAAAATACGTCCTGGGAATGAAAGTTACCTTTTCTTGCATTTAAAATAATTATGGAAACCTTGGGTGGGTGAAATACTGGAGGCTTCATTAAGTGCAATAAAGCTAAGTCAATAAAGTTACAGAAATGCTTACACGGAGCCCCTGCGTGTGTCTGTGTCACTGGTGCCCTTAAAAGGTTGATGAAGTGGTTTATCACACTTAACTTCAAGTCTTTGTAACAGCATATGAGGTGCTGGCTTGTCTCTAGAGGAGATGCTTAGGGAGAATGAGAGCTGGGCAAAATTTCTTGATGGGGATATAAAATTTCACATGGTAAAAGTATACTGGTGTCTGTGTTGGGCTGTGGTGGGCACACAAACAAGCTCCCTTTTGAAAAAGGGGAGTTTTAACAAACCCATAGAGCAGCAAAGCACAAAAGTGACTCTAAATGGTGGGAGGGAATTGGTTGATGTCTGGCAAGTCAGGAGTTGAAGGAAAGAATGACTGTGGACTTGGAGCAATGTCTGTATAGTTAATAAAATGTGATAGAGTGAAGGAGGATGTGGGGGGAGTTTTCTATTGCCTGAACAAGCTGCCTCTCCAGGCTGCTGCCTAAGGTAATCCACTCACTCAGACATAAAATAGCTCAAACAGCACCATCCTGCAAGCACTGACTGTGTCCTGTGGCCTGAGCCTCTTTATTTTCCATAAATTGATGGATAAATTCAAACTTTGTGCTGAGGGCAAGTACAAGGTTAATGCTGTAAATTAAACCAGTTTAAATAAACTAGACCCGTGGAAACCCAGTTTAAAACAGTAATTGCATGGGTATATTAAAATTTTTCACAGTTATATTTGGCCAGATGAATTTTTGCATAAGATTCTGGGGGAACTTTTAATTTTATGTGCTGATTTTTGTGGTATCAGTTGGTTTTCATTGGTTCTCCCCAATGCCTTTGTTTAGATAGTGAAAGGAAGTCTTTTTAGACAAATTCTAGGGGTGTTCTGACAGCAAATCCTTTTTCATGATGAGTTATCAAGATTATGATGGATGAGGTAAGCACTTAAAATTATTTTCTTCTGCATTCCCAAGGAAAACGGCAGGAGACGGAAAAAGAACTTGGTCGAACCATTCAGGAATGCAGTAAATCCAGTGACTGCTGCTCAGGGGGTTCCAGTATCATTTCCAAATCTTCTCCCTTGACTTTCCTGAGGGGTTTGATGCTTTTGAGAACTAGAAGACAAGTGAAATAATTTTAATTTTCTTCAACAACATTTCATTTAAATCTTTCTTTTTACCATTCCTTTTTGCTTGCAATGTGGATTTTCCTCCCTGTGTTGATGGAGACTTCCTCCTACAAAGCAGGTTTTATTTTCCATCTCCAAGAGTGGGGCTGAGTATTGGGGAAATTGCAGTACCAGAAGTCAGAGACTCCTCCTGCTGTTTGCTCATTGCCTTTAAAAGCTGCTGAGGGGACCTGCTCCTTTTGGTGTGTGATGCCTTCAGCTCAAAGAGCAGAATATTGAGGATAAGAGCTGGTTCCTGGAAATTCCCCTGTGTTCCCTCACAAAGTGATACTTGGCACTCAGCTGGGAGAAGGGTTCTGCTCCTGAGGAGCAAAAACATGATGCACCCCAGATCAAAGCCCATCATGGCCATTAGAGCCAGAGCTCTGCTCAATTGCTGAGCTGGAGAGACTATTTGTAAGAGCCTGGAGTGGCAGGACAAGAGGGAATGGCTTCAGAGTGACAGAGAGGATGTTCAGGTGGGAAATCGGGAAAGAATTTCTCCCTATGACAGTGGGGAGGCCCTGGCACAGGGTGCCCAGAGAAGCTGTGGCTGCCCCATCCCTGGGAGTGTCCAAGGCCAGGTTGGAGCCACCTGGAATAGTAGGAGGTGTCCCTGCCCTTGGAAGGGGGTGGCACTGGATGGGCTTTAAGGTCCCTTCCAACCCAAACCATTCTATATTATGATACACTAAATCCACTGCACCATCCTACCTTTCTCCAAGAACTCTGAGCTCCTTTTAACTTTTCAATACCCAATTTTGCTTCCTCCCTCATGTCTTTTTTTGGCAGACAAACTCCTTCACTCAACCCTTTGCATCTTTTCACTTTTGGGAGGCAGTACACCTCCCAGCTCTCCCAAGTGTTGCAGCCAGGCTGCCAGGGATGCTCAAAGCTGCCCATGTGGAGATCCTGCACTCCTTGCAGCCTTTCACAGCCTGATCCCTGCGCCTTATGTTCTTCCTACTGTAGTGCAGCAGCTCGGGGAGAGGTTTCACAGCTCTGCAGCGGATGTGTGAGTCAGCCCCAGTCAGGGACACGCTGCTCTGACCATCCAGTCTGTCACCCCCAGCCCTCTCCTGGGCTCAGGGAAGTGTTGGGAAGGAGGCTGGAGGTGTGGGGTTGTGGGTCCAGGTGCTCCCAGGGCTGTGGAATGGATCCTGCTGCCAGCACTTGCTTTACCTTGGAAAATCCAGGAGCTTGCTTTGACGCAATGCAGTAAAAGCTGGCAAAGGGAGACTTGGGAGAAACTTTAACCCCACTTGCAGCTGCAAGTGAAGCCAGGAGTGTCCTGGAATTTTCTCCTGCTCCTTGGGCAGTCAGGGGCTGGGTCAGGCTGAGATCTCAGCACAGGGAACACAAATACACTCAGCAAGAGTAACACCTGCACAGGTAAAACACTATATTCTAGAAATCTACCTCCTAGTAACTAATTAATAGGCAATTCCTCATTTGCTGCCTTCCTAGATTAAGTTAAGGACAGTTTCATCCTGATCAGAACAGGAATAAAGCCCACATGGGAATGGGGAGAGAGCACAGCCCCTGATGCCTGGAGAAAATTCTAGTCCCTGACTCAGCTCCCTGGCAAATGCATCTATTTGTGTTTTGTAACAGTTCTCAGTTTATTTCCACCTGGAATTTCATTATTGGATGCTGAAAATCTCTTCATTTTAGCATCTCCACAACCCAGCACAGTAAAAAATCCTGGTTTAGAGCCTCTCAGCTTCTGAGGACACGGGGGTCTTGAAATCCCACCTTCTATAAGACGCACAAATCTACACTGTATATTCTTTTAATTATTGTTTTACATTCACAGAATTTTGTGTTGTTTAATGGACTTTTCTGCCTGAAAATTATTATTCCCTTCACTAGCTATGTGCAGTCTGAAGAAGTAATTGTTGCAGAACAGGCAAAAAACCTCCTATTTATGCATCTCTGCCCGGGAATTCTGCTCTCTTTTGAAACTGTTTGATTGCAGATGTCAGTAGACAAAACCTCTTGGCACCATTAAATATTAATCAGTTCTTATAGTTTTATAAACATTTAGAAGTGTGTTAACCACTTGCTTATTCCTTTTAGGATTTGATGGAAACATTTGCTGTGGGAAATGCACTAAACTCACAAATGTATTAGAGCAGAGGAAAAAATTGCTCTTATGGATATAACTAAAGGCTGGGGTGTATTTGAGGTGGGAAAGGCAGGGGAGTGGGAAATGAGGATATTTTCAAATACACCATGCCAATGGGTAGCTCAGGAGTTTCCCTCCCACACAGGTGACTCCCCAGACCCACCCAGGGAAGTCGATGTATCCTGAGCAGGGATTTTGATCCATCCCCTTGTCCAAGTAATTCCAACCCTGGCTGGGCTGCCAATGAGCAGAACAACACAAGAGCATTATTCTGGAGTCCTTGGAGCTGGATCCTACCAGAACTGCAAAGAAAGAAAGGGAAAAGGAAGCAGTTTAGGATCCCCCTGCCCCTGTGTAACCCACGTCAACAGTGTTCCTGAGCTGACATCAACATTAATTCATTGTACGAGGTGATCCTTCTTCATCTCGAGGTGAAGATCCACAGCTTTCCATGCTGTGGGCTGGCTCTGCACTTTGGGACATTGTAACATGTTCTAGAACTTATTTGGGAACACATAAACACAATTTTATGATAAATATTGTTTTCTGCTTTACCTTTTGTGTTTAGTGGGGTGTTCCCTTGAAAGCTTTGTTCAGATCCAAGAGAAAAGTAACTACAATGCTCACAAATCTTTGGGCATTTTATATAGATTTGTATTTATTATCAAATACAAACCTTTGTATTCTGTGTATTTTAACAGAACTTGCTGCAGACACTGATAATAGGGGAGTGGGTCTGGCTGCTTAACTTGTTATTCCTAAAAGTAAAGGTATTTTTATGTCACATACACACACGACTTTCACAAATAAGCTCAGTACAGAGAAGTTGTCATTTAATTTGCTAACTCTGCTTTAATTACTCAGCCAGCAAGCTGGTGAGCACAGATTTCCATTATTGATATCAGCGGGAGAAACATTCATTACTTTGTTACACAAAGACGTTCAGATTTATTTGAAAGGTTTATCTGCTGTGAAGTGCATGCTGAATGCTTTCAATTAAAAATGACTTGATCTTCAATTGACGATAAAGAATTGAAAGGCATGTGAAAATCAGATTTTGATCAGATCCTCAGATTTCAGGGCAGTCCTTGTCCTGAACCAGGATTAAAAATTATTTGCATTTCTTTGCTAGTTATGGGAGGTGGGGCATTTTCCACATTCATTTTCCTGATGAAATAAATACAATATAAATAAAATACTATTAATCCCATAATTTTGGGAACCTTTAAGTTCACAAATTGGAGTTGGTTCCTTCCTCTTCTTCCTTTGTCTCTGTTTATTTCCCACATAGAGGGATTTCAGAGGCTTTTTGGGGTTTTGTGCTAAATAAAGCCAACCTGGAACTGGCAGGAGGCCTTTCTGTTGGGAATTATAAAATGCTTTAATTTTGGTTTAGATCTGATTTTAGAATTTCATGTTCAGAGGCAGATTGATCATTTGGGCCAGAGAACTGATAATTAAAGCAAGAGGGGTAAAATAATCAGACACAACCCCATTTTAATGACCTTGTCTTGGTTGAGTTGATGTAATGGGTCTTTGTACTCTCAAGTGGTGCCATAGAAGGTACAATGACCAGCAATGGTTCACGTAGATTCTCTCTACAGGAAAATCAAGGAATTCTTTGGAAACTGCTACATCTTAAAGGATCTCCTTGCATGTAGACAGTAGTGTGCAAGGAAGAAAATTACACTTACGAGACATCTGAACACTTTTTGACTTTGTCCAAGTAGGACTGATGGCTGGGAGATCTTCCCCTTCCTAGGAAAACCAGTCACAACCCCTCTAAGGGCCTCAAGGCCAGGCAGAAGAGTTCAACGGATTCCTTTTTAGAAAACCTGGGATACAGCTTTTAGTTATTTATTTAATCGAGTATTTGTGCCCTGTTATGGGAAATTTGCTCATCATATCCAATTTCTAAATCACAGAATATCCTGAGTTGCAAGGACTCTCAGAGACTATCAAAGCCCAACTGCTGGACAAATGAGGACATTAAGGAAAAAAAACAAAAAACCCAAGTGAATTTCAGCCCATCCCCATTCAGGACAGACTCCAAACCCAGGGAAGGATTTGAGCTATAAAAAAAGCCACCAGACAAGTCATGTTTTCAGTATTGACCTTTATTGAGCAAGAACTGCTGTGACTGTTTTACATCAAACAACAAAAGGTTGCGTACTGTGCATGTCAATAAGGTTCTCCCATGAGCAAAAGTCCACCCTAATTGCACCAGTGAGGTAAACATAATTATTTATAAGTAGCTTTTTTTTTTTTTTTTTTTTAAGGCTAGGAGAGTTCTGGTTCTCATGAATATTCTATTAATGTTTTCTGTTTGGTTTTGGCTCAGTTGATTCTTTGCATAATACATCTTAAAGTCATCCCTCAGATATGTCCCTCCAACAGCTCAGGAAATTCAAAAAGCTTCCTTTGCACATTTCATCTCATGCACTATTATTAGTAGTTTGGTTTTTTTTTTTTTAGATCCTCAAGCTCTGTGGAGGGAGTACATCTTGAGCCTGCATGCATTCCCCCCCCCTTCCCTATATTGCACAAAAAAGTAAAATACTGTGTGTCTGGAGCCTCCATGAGAGAACCCGTTCTGCTTTGAAGCCGTCACTCACATGCATTTTGCAGCTGTCATATGGCTTAACCTTTTGCACCGACCCAAGCTCTTGAATTGGTTTAAATTTAGCTATGATTAATTTTACTCGGTCTCTTTAATCTCTTTTACTACGGCATGTGAAGTGACTTTCTCCACTTTCTTGGTGGACACCAGTTTCTCCTCGAAGCTCTCTTCGTGTTCCTCCACCTTCTGTGTGACCGTCACCGACTTGGTGACAAATGTGGTCCCACTGTCCCCACCTTCCCCTGTGATTTTCTCAACCTTTTTGGTTACTACAATCTTCTCACTCTTGTCATCGACTGGGCTCACATCCAGGCCATTGGTGACAACTCCCTTATCTTCCTCCTCCTTCTCTTTGGATTCCTCTTCCTTCTTCTCCTCCACCTCTCCATTCACCGCGATATCCTCTTTCCTGGACTCCTTCTCAGCCTCGGCGCTGATTTTCGTTACCTTCGTGACAGTGATGGTCTCTTCCACCACAGCCTTGGCATCTTTGACTGGGGAGGGAGGCTTCTCTGGAGAACGGGGTTTCTCTGGAGTCACAGGCTTTTCAGGAGTACGGGGCTTGTCCGGGCTCACCAGCTTTTCGGGGGAGCGGGTCTTCTCTGGGGTCACTGCTTTCTCAGCTTTCTCTGGGGTGGCAGCTTTCTCTGGGGTGGCAGCTTTCTCTGGAGAGGTCACCTTTGGTGTTGCGGGTTTCTCAGGAGATGCTGCTTTCTCCTCCTCCTTGGCCGCCTTCTCGCTTTTCTCCATCTTCTGTTCTTTCGTTGCTTCAGCAGCTTTTTCTTTCTGGGCACCCTTGGCCGGCTCTGTTACAGGGGATTTAGGAGGTGTTTTGACCTTCTCTGCCTTTGCTGCCACCTCTTCAGCCTTGCCCTTGGCCTCAGCTTCTTCCACCTCTTCCTCAGCCTCCTCCCCTTCTTCCTTTTCCTCGATTTCTTCTTTTTCAGAACCACCTTCTTCTGCTGCATCAGATTTTGCGGCTTCTTCCTCCTCCTCTGCTTCCTCTTCCTCCTTTTCTTCCTCAGCTGCTTCTTCTGCAGCCTTCTCAGATACAACTTCTTCCTCTACAGCTGCTTCTTCTGCCTTTTCTTCCTCCTGTTCTTCCTGCTGTGCCTTGGCTGCCATTTCTTCTGCAATAGCTGCCAGGGCATCTTCCATTTCAGACTTCTCATCCTCCACCTTCGTCTCTTCAATGATTTCTTCTACAAACTTATGCTGGACCTTCAGCTTTGGTGGTTCAATTTTTGTTTTCTGAATTTTAGTGGATGCTATTGTGACAGATGGTTGTCTGTGTGTGAATAGGGGACCAGTAATGCTTCCAGAGAAGGCACTGAATCTTGTCTCTTCACCCTCCAGTAGCTTCCTAAGGGAATCAGGAGGATAAAAAAAAAAAAAAAAAAGAAAATGAGCATAAAAACCCAACATAAGGGTCAGCTATTGGAGTAACTGTGGCTGCCCCATCCCTGGAAGTGTTTAATGTCAGATTGGATGGAGCTTGGAGAAACCTAGTCTAGTGAAAATCCTGCCCATGGCAGGGGGCTGGAATGAGATGGTCTTTAAGGTCCCTTCCAACCCAAACCATTCTAGGATTTTATTACACTTCCTTGTCAGCAGGATGGAACCAGTTTGCATATGGAATATGCTGGAACTGACCAGCATAATCCATTGCTCACAGTCCCAGTCCAGCTTTCCTTGAATCCACTCCTTTGCAAAACTCGTACTCAGCAAACAGCTTTTAGCTTGGTTTGCATGTGGCCAGTGTAACATCTTCAGTGATCACTTGAAATCTATCCTTTAGATCAAAAAAATAACTCATTATGGAAGAATGCAGAGAGCAGGGCAAAAGCTTAGGCTAGGCTTAGCTTTATGTCTCATGGCTTAGGCAAACGGAACTGGACACAGACCCAAATGAAACCTCGTAACTGAGCCATTCAGAGCTGACTGGAGCACATGAACTGGTTCAATAATTTTGGGCACCTTTCTTGTGTGAATATGAGAACTGGAGACTTTGGTTCAGCCAACTTTGGCAGCAAGCAGCTGCAGACCCAGGTATATCTGTGTGTCTGTCTGAACAGCCTCAGGAATTTAAACAGATCTGAGATGGGGTTTTTTTGGTTTAACTTTTCTTCTGTTCCAAATGCATGTTTGTCATCTAAGCCTGTGACCCAGAAAGATCAGAACTCTCATGTGAGAGCTGCTGAAGAGATGCAAAGGAGACTAAAAAAACCTGCCAGGTGATGGCAACAGCAAGCAACGTTCAGCTCCAGATTAGAGCCAGTGCCTCCAAAGGAAAGTTGAGCAAGAAAAGCAAAAGTGTTTGTGACAGGCAGATTATCACTCCCTGCTTGAAACTATGATCAAGCAAATTCACTGTCTCTCCCAGGCGATAAAAGGGAATTCAAGTGACAAGCACAGCTCTCTTGGCATACGCAAAGCAAAGAGGAATTAAAAATAAACTTGTCTTTTGCTGCATCTTCTGTTTTTTTGCAGCCAAGGACAGAATGAGGCATAGGGTGTCACTGCACTGAGTCACCATGTCCTGTGCCCACTGGGCTTGCTGGGAGCGTTGCTGCTGATTAGCTGTTCCCTAATGACCTTCTGGGCTCTCACTGATCTGTGTAATGGTTGCAATAATTTGGCCAAGCTCTAATTTCACTTGTGTTCACTGCATGCAGATATTTCTTATCCGTGGTAAAGCTGCCCAAGCCAAGAGCATCCGCAGTGCTATTAATATTCCAGGCATGTCTGCAATGGCCCTACTGTACCTGTATGCAGCAATTTCAATATCCAGGGCCATCTTGACATTGAGGAGGTCCTGGTATTCCCTCAAGTGACGTGCCATTTCCCACTTCGTTCCTCTAAGCTCGTTTTCCAGCTGGTGAATCGTGTCCTGCAAGGGAGACACAGAAAATCTCTGAGACACTGACACGCACTCCATGCAGGGCCAGAGCAGGGAAAAGTTTTCAACAGAGACTTTAAGAAGCTCTGGGAGGAAGGGCTGGGCTCAGAGCAGCACCCACCCGCTCCCACAGCATCCTCCCCCTCCCCCCACCCCCGCATCCCTCGCCGCGCAGCCGGCACCGGGCACCTCCCGCATCTCTCGCTGCGGGGCCGGCCCCGGGCACTCCCCCGCGCCTCCGCCGGGCTCGGGGCAGCCCGAGCTGCCTCCCCGGTACCTGGTAGGTGGTGAGGTCATTGTTGTGGCGCTCCTCGATGTCGCTGAGCTGCCTCTCCAGCGACTCCTTGGTGCCGCGCACCGACTCCAGCTCGATGCTCTTGGACTGCAGCTGCCGGCGGTACTCGGCTATCTCCTCCTTGGCGGAGCGAATCGCCTCCTTGTTCTGCTCGGCCGCCTCCGTGAGCTTGGCGTAGCGGCACTTGAACCACTCCTCGGCCTGGTGCATGTTGTGGTCGGACTGACACTCCAGCTGGGCGCGGATCTCCTTCAGCGCCGTCGTCAGGTCGGTCTTCAGGTAGTCCTTCCTCTCCACGGTGGCGTGGGACGCCTGGAGCTGCGCCAGCAGCTCGGCCACCTCCTCCTCGTGGTTGCCCCGCAGAAAGGCCACCTCGTCCTGCAGGGACTGCACCTTCTTGTCCAGCTCCGCCCGCATCAGCGAGGCCTCCTCCATCTCCTTGCGCAGGGCTCGGATGGTCGCCTCCGTCTCGTCGCGCAGCCTCGCCTCATCCTCGAAGCGCTCCCGCAGGCGCTGGATGTCCTCCTCGATGTGCTCCGAGTCCAGCTGGATCTGCGCTTTCTCGTGGCTCACCTGCTCCAGGACCCCGCGCAGCTCCCGCAGCTCCTGCTCGTAGGCGTCGCTCAGCTGAGCCCGCCCGGCGTGCTTCTGCCGCAGCGCCGCCAGCTCCGCCTCGATCTCCTTGTTCTGCTGCTCCAGGTAATGCACCTTCTCGATGTAGCCGGCGAAGCGGTCGTTGAGCCCCTGCAGCTGCTCCTTCTCGTTGGAGCGGCTCAATTTGAGCTCGGCCGCGCCGTTGAGCAGCGAGGACTGGCTCACGTCCAGGCTCTCGGCGGAGCTCAGCACGGTGGAGCCGTAGGCGGCCCGCGGCCCCCCCAGGTTGGGGCGCTTGTAGGAGGAGGACACGGTGCTTCCCGAGCCC